>MJUU01065353.1:17978-45035 GCA_002080025.1 Modiolus philippinarum | reverse complement strand
AGGGATGATTTTGATTTCACTATTACTAATTTCTCTTTCCTTGACGGCGACATTCCCCTTGTTCCATCCAACGGGGTGTATATTTCTCAACTGGTACGATTCGCACGAGTTTGTTCTACTCTTGATGATTTCAATGAACGTAACCGTACTATCACAGCCAAACTTTTACAACAGGGTTACAGATTTCATATTTAAGAAGTTTTGTAATAGATATGAACATGTTATATCTAAATATGGCGTTACTCGTAAACAGCTTATTACTATGGGCATTTCTAGTCCTCAATTTTACGGAAATTTTGTTAAAAAATGCCAGAAATTCATTAAAATTCCAAAAAAGCTGGGACGTAACTTACATTTTTTACGTAATAGGGATATCGGCAAGATATTCTGCTTGCATCCGTTAAATTAGCTTTGAGACCTAGTGACCTGAAAATTTTGCACACATACTGGCCTCTCACTGATACTGTCGATGTCTACTGAAATTTATGATGATTCTTGACCAAACCCTTCGGGAAGTTTTGAGTTTGATTTTTCTTCCGTAGTGCGACAGTGTTCTACCAGCAGACTAGGCTCCTTGAGGTAACCGGCAGTTTGGCGGCGAGCACCCCTTGACCCATCTTTCAAAATTACGTATTGTCTTTTTCTCTCCTTTCAAGATTGTGGTCATGGAGTTAGTAGTCTACATGTATTGGGTTTTATTCGTATGTTTATTTTACTATAGGAAAACGGGAGGTTTGGGTACCCATAAACCGGTTTAACCCTACCGCTGGCTTTTGCTAGTGCCGGTACCAAGTCCGGCTGTCCCGAGTTCCTATCTTGTGTAGTTCCCTGGCAAATTATTGCATGTAATTATAATTTTCAGCCATTGTAGGTGTTTCCCGTTATCCATTTTTTAACATTCAAATTATTTCAAAAAATGAGAATAAAACCGAAGAACTATGAATAGAACTGTTTTTTTTTACATCTAACCTTTTTTGTGAATGATGCACAAAATTGCATGATGCGTTGGTCTAGAAACTGTCTGGATTTTTCACAACTGTTTTTCTGTACCAGTACGTTAACTTGCATGTCAAGTGCAGTATGATGTTTTAGAACAAGTCATCATACTCTTTCGGCAGCATTCGCTCATAAGATATAATTGTAAAATAAAACAGTTCTATTCATAATTCTTTTCATCCGTCTGTCCTATCTCATATGTCTTTTATAATTACCAGCAATCAAATGATAAAGTTTCAGACGTTGCATTTGTATAAATGTATTCTTATAAGCTCTCACATTTTTGATTGAGTTCAAGATCACTGTTGAAAAATCAATGTGAATCAATTTTGATTTCTTAATTTAGTCAGTCATGAAGCTTACGGAGTAGTTTTCGTTATATCTGCCAGTTGTGATGGACACCCTTTCTTATTGTTTTGTCCCAGTCTGCCACCGATGAAGATCCTCAATGATCGAAACGTATGGTCCCCTCTTTTAACTTTTTATACCTTTTATACCTTTTATCACCTTTACTTTTATTTTTGATATAATTTTGCCTTTAAATTGTGGTTCACCACACCTTTAATTATTTTCATTTTAATTTTGTCTGTATAAGTTGATATGATGTTATTTATACATGTAATTACATACTTCGGACAACATAAGGTATGAATTCTTGAAATTCGTGTCCTCATCTCTTCTTTTGCGTGATTTTTCTGCATCAATTTCCCTAAGTTAAACACAAATATATAAATATTTAAACCTACAATGAAAAGGGAAACTAAATAAAACTGAAATATATTACAAGTACTAATAAATTACAAAATACCGAAGTTACTGTGAATTTAGTTTCTGCATATGGCCATTTCGACAATTTATGTCCCTTTAGTTCAGATCAAATCAAGCATTTGGAAATCCATAAACCCAAATATGTGTAAAAATTACCAACAGGATGTTAATAGAAATGCCAAAAAAATCGCTAAGGACAGAGCTGTGCAAGAGGCGGATACTCCTTAGATTAAACAAATTTTGCTGAATAAAGTTTTTGCATGTTTTCTAATAAAATCGGCCACTGGGTTGGTGAATAAATAAATTAAAAATAATAATTTACATTTCTGATTTTTTTTTCTAAAATAATCTGTTGTAAGACTTAACAACATTGACACTGTAAAGGAACTACCACAAAAATCATTTCAACCCTGTCACAGCTTATTAGTAAAACGACTCAAAAAATAATTCAGCACAAAATTGAAAACTTTTTAACTGTTTTAAAAGATCATCTCAGAAAACGGGATAATTAAGCAATATCTATTTCTAATAAGAAAGACTTAAAGCTTGGGTTCACAAAAGAATTGGTACATTGGTATTCCAATAAGTATCTACCTTTGAATGTTTTCATCAATAATTGAGTACTTTAGTCCTGCTTCTTTTAAGATTTGTATAAACTGCTTCTCAACCTGTGGGTTAACATGAATGTTGACGTCACCAATTACTGGATGTGTCCAAAAATCAAGCTACAAGATACAAATAAATACGCTTGGAATTACTTGGTATAATTGCGATGCAGTTTGTATATCTGCATACCAGATGTTCTATTGAGACCGTGTGCGGAGTCATTTTATGTTGCACATACGACTTATGTCTATGAAAGAAGTGAACATTAAAAAACTTATTAATTCTTCAGCACAAAAATCCGTCCATTGCAACTTGTACTGATGTATTAGATTTTTAAAATAAATGGTATCTAACACTCTTTTCTCTGACCTATCACTTCAAGAGGAGAAAAAGAATAAAAACATTACTTACATCTAAATAAGGATCATTTTCAAGTTCTCGTAACAACACTACTTCAGTTTGTGATGTGGCCGTTACTAGGAACAACTTGTGTCTGAAAGAAAACATTAACTAGACTAAGTATCAGTTAGTGAGGTATAGCCGTTACTAGGAACGATTAATGTTTGAAACAAAACAGATAGATCAAATAAGTACATAACATGTTCTGGTAATTCCCTAAAAATTGAAGTAGACTTTGGATTGTTTATATATGTTGGGGGGTCAAAACGATTTTATTTACAAACAAATCTAATATATCAAAACCATACATATTTCTTTCTCTAACGTTTCTTGAGATATTGAATAAAATGTTATGCAGATGAAGAAAAATCATGTTGGCCATACTGTTTAAGTTTTTGCATTACAAGAAAGTAGAGCCCAGGAAGAATGCATGTAAAACCTGAAAAATGTGTTTTATCTTATAATTGTATGAATTTAGTGAAGATTCGTGATGTTTGTGGGTGACTGGATGATGCCCTCACTTGTTCCTTTAAACAAATAGCAATAATAAAGATACTTAATAGTAAAATGAAAATTAATATTTACTAAATAGTAAAATACCATACCCTTCATAAGATATTTCTTCTGGTATTCCTTTTGCAGAATCATATAGTATACATCGAACAAATAAAAACGCAAGTATTTTTAACGTTGTCATTTTCAACAATAACTTGTTGTTGATGAAATTTCAGTGCAGATTAAATCAAAATACATAGAAATCCATGAATTTGAATATGTATTAAAGCTGACAGAGGACTTATTACTAATATCATCTAAAAAGGAAAGCGAAAAGCATCCAAGGACAGTGCAATGCAGGAGGGAGATGCTCCTTAGGTTGCACGAAATTTTATCAAATTTATATATTGCAAGTTTTGCAAATAGAATAAAGATAAATATCCAAAAAGTAAACACTCTATCCAAAGTGCCAATCGATCCATATATAAATAATCGCGTTCCTGCAATGATTTTGTACCGTCAGTTCATATATTGTTTTATATTTTACGTCGAAAAAATAACATTGGAACATAAAAAGTCAATGTTAATCGATTAAGGGTCAGTTTTGTTCATTGTACTATTACCCACGTGTGGCCGTATGAACTGTTTAATCAGTAAAGTGGTCAAATGAATATAAAAACATCATTTAAACAAAGAAAAGCTCATGCGAAAGTTTAACAACAAAAAACATGTCACAAATCAACCAGGGAGAAAAACATAAAATGACAAAAGACAAACATATATAACGATAGGAACTCGGGATAGCCGGACTTGGTACCGGCACTGGCAACAGCCAGCCGTAGGGTTAAACAGGTTTATGGGTACCCAAACCTCCCCTATGCCATGCTAATTTTTTTTACAGTTAGTGCTACCATTTTCAATTATTTTTCGCGTGAGCAGAATGTACAGAAATACACTATAAATATATTGCAGGCAATGACGAACTACAGAAACGAGAATAACTGTAATTATGATATAATGCTGCCGTTTTTACCAAATATTTCAGCCTGAAATTGGTAAAACAGACGGTCAACATGATTTCTGAAAAGGTAGGAATATATATCGTTAGATATGAAAATATGAATTAATATCTATTTACTATACATTTATTCTATGCATATAATCAAATTTCAATACATAAATTTGAATCTTCAAGCCAAAAATAAACTGATTATATACACTTTTTGACTTTGATATAGGTTGCTACTGAGATTTATCAACATGAAAAAAGTTCTATTCACCGAGCTGAAAGCGAGGTGTACATTGCTTTTTCAGGGTTGAAAAAACCCTGTAGCAACCTATCTAAAGTCGTTGATTGTTTTATTAAGTGTGTATATATAGAGACAAATTTACTGTAACAGTTAATCATTGAGAAAATTGAAATTCTGTACCTTCAGCTTTTCTGTTTTGTAATTTATTTTTATGATAATGAAGACATACATTGAATGAGTAAAATTAATTTGTGCTTTTAATTCGCAATAGAAAAAATAATAACTTTTAAAAAGCACATTGCATAATGATGCGCTTTCTTGAATTGGGTAGGCTGTGGGAATCTGGAATTTGTTTTCTATTTCTAGCACATTGTAGGGTGACATGGCTTTCCAGACAACCCATTGCAGGTGGACATTACATTCCACACAACCTGTAAGCTATTTATAGCCCATTTTAGGTTGACACCATGCATACTCATTACTTTCTAAGCTGTTTTCAGCCAATTAAAAAAACAGATAAAATAAAATCATGTAATAATTGAAATTATCACGGAATAGGTTGCATTTACATTTACATCCGGAACAATAAAGTAATATCGGGCGAGGGTTTTTACCCGAGCTCATTATAATCTTTTTCTGTTCCGTGAATCGAGAGCAGAAATTGTTTTTTTTTTATATTTGATTCACATGACTCAAGTCAATAATGACAGGGGTGTGTTGTGTCTATTTGTCTGTTCGTGTGGTGACCAAAGATAGATTTTCATAATTTTAATCTCCAGTAAACACCCACAGATAAATTATATATCATTTGAAAGAGAATTACCAAGGCAATCAGAAAATGTATGTCGTAAAAAAAATATGGTAACAATTTTGTAAAATCGAGGTTTAAGGTCAAATTTTGAAGTTTTGTAAAGTTTTGATATAAATATAAAAAACTAAAACTAAAAACATTCTCTAATAAAAATGCATAGATATGTTTTATTTTGATTATTCTGTTCAGTAAATAACTTTTTGTGGTAGTGAGTACAACAAAGACAATATTATACCTTTTTCTGAATCCATGACCTTGACATTTGATTCAATAATATTTTTTTAACAAATACAGTACAGTTTAAAGGTATTTTCTAAATTGATCATATCCGCAGATCATATATATAAACGCCGTTTTGGCTCAGTAAACACATGTCCATTTTAACCTTAAAGGCCTTATTTACTTTCATTCAAAAGTAGCGAGATTCATTTACTCATGAGAATTCAGTACTCTTAAATAGGAAAACAAAATGATATAAAAAAAGAAACATCTTCTTGAACTTGATTTGAATATATGGATAACAGAAATATGTATCTACACTTCAGAGACACAACCAGGAAGATTTGCGTCTTCTTATCTCGCCCGCTAAAAATTTTGCGGAAAAGGAAACATAGACGTGCAAAGTATGGCGACGGCGTTAAATTTTACTAAATACAGGATTGTTGTAGGAACCTCATATTTGGTCCAGTAGCAGCGCTAATCAAGTGTTTCCCAACGGGCATGAAATCATGTTACTTTGACCTCAGTTGCACGGTCCCGAATCTACGTTAAGTTTCTCTGATTATGTCAATTTCTCCATAACTATAGGTGGTACGACAATATTATTTAGCATGTAGGTTGGTGTCTGATATATGACTTTGTCCTTGACCTGAAATTTCGTGGGCTGGTTGCCACGTTACGTTTGATTGATTAGGCCAATTTCTCAATAACTATACGTGATAGGTCAATAATATTTAGCATGCAAGTTAGTCTTGGGTAGTAAATGTCAATTAAATATATGACTTTTGTCCTTGACTTCATTTTCAGGATCTAATGGCCACACGAAGTTTCTCTTATTATTTCTCAATAACTACAAGAGTTAGGTCCATAATATTTAGTATGTTGATTGGTCTTAGAACGTATATGATATGACTTTTGTCCTAGATTTCCATTTCAGGGTTAAGTGTCCATGTTAAGTTTCTCTGACTAAGTCCACTTCTTTGTGATTATAAGTGGTAGGTCAATGTTAATTAGTATGAAGTTTGGTCTCGGGTAAAACATATCAGAATGTAGGTTGATCTCGGGTAAAACATATCAAACTGGCAGGTGACTTATGTCCTTGGCCTCATTTTCATGGTCTTTAGTGAGCATGTTAAGTTTCTAAGTATCTTTTAGTGGTAGGTCAGTGCTATTTTGTATGTGGGTTGGTCGTGGGTAGGGCATGGCACTCTGTCATATGACTTATTCCTGTTACTTCAGTTTCTAATGAGCATGTCTGGTTTGTCATGATGTATTTATGGTAGGTCAATGACATTTGGTATAGCGATTGGTCTTGGGAAGAACATATTTGCCCGTTATATGGCTTTTGTCAGTGACAAACATTTCACAGCCTATTGATCAGGTTATATTTCTGATTATGTAAGTTAAACTTCACATCAATTTAGAGGCCAAGCAGGGATTGGCGAAACATCTATTAGGGTCTACACTTGTCTAGCAATTGACATTGGTTTATCTTCATGAGAATATAGCCGGGAGAAAATGCGTTCCAGAACTGATGGACATTTTGTGTTTATTTTTTAGTTCACAAATAATAAATTGAAATCTTAAGAAGCTTATAGACCAGCGTGATAAATTGAAATCTATTGACACTGTCAAAAACTCCGTTATAAGATAATTGTAATTTTCATTGATCCTTATTGATTTCATAAATTTACTTTTCTTACATTTAATTTTCTTACATTTAATTGAATGACATTGTAAACCTTAATTTGATAGTTAATCCCGCAACGTTACATATTATTCCACTATATAATTATAACTTGACTAATAACGAATTTTCATTGGCCAAGACTGTCACACGTGACTGTGAACAAAACATCGTGTCTCCCGCTGAACCTCGTATTCCCCTCATTCGAAATCCTCTAGATTTTACAAGAGTTATCACAGTAAGGAGGTGTTCCGAGTTAACATGGATAGGGAACAGCTCACTGTCGCAATCCAAGAGTTTTTACTGAATAATAAAGTCTCAAAAGCACACTTTTAATTATTTTCATTTGTGTTGTTATGTCAATTTCAAAAATCAATAAAACAAATTTATTTCAGCAACGATAATACCTTTTCTTGCTGTAGTGTACTTTTAGTTCTTGGGTCCTAATTACGCTCCGGGATTACGCTATTATATTTTCACCGATCGATGTCATAGATGGAGCGGCTTTCGAATATAGATGGATTCAGGCAGAGTTGCAAGAAAAAATGATTCCAGACGAATTTTTGCTAGTTTTTTGTCAATTTTGCCTGAATTCTTCAAGATCATGAAAAAAATTTCAGATAGATGGAGAGGAGGTAGAACTACTTCTCGATACAACCTTCAATGAACTTAGTGGTGGAATAAAATATTTATTTCCCATGCATGTGGGAGATATGAAGATTTGTTTACCCTCGGGAAATCATATTTCCCTCAGGCGATGCCTTCGGGAAATATGATTCCCTCGGGTAAACAAATCTTCATATCTCCCTAATGCATGGGAAATAAATGTATAATATTGTCGGAAAAGGACAAGATAATCCGAAAATCGATCGGCATTTAAGGCCTTTATGGACATTTAACCCGTAAGGGATTATATCGATTATTGTTGAAATTCTATGTTTTACTTTTGAAGTGAGAACACGTATTAAATCGTAAAATTTGTACCTCTTGGTTATGATTATTATATCCAGAGACAAACGAATATTGAGAAACAAGTAACCCTCAAATTTAACGGGTTATAAGTAGTAAAATGTCACTGAAGGTCGGACCCTTAAAACACAATAAATCATGTTTCTTTTCTCATGGATTTTCAAATACAGAAACACTGTTGTAAACATATTTGGTAAGGTAAAGACTTTTTTCAATGGCATTCAGTATTAAAGCGGTAGATCGTAATCTCATTTTTTACCTTTCTGGATAGTAGACATTTAGATACATTTTGAACCCACCACAATAGAAACAGGGTGTTGCAAAGAACTAAATCATTTTGTTACAACGTCAAACTGTCAGAAAATGTAATCTTATCATGCATTTTTTGAATGAGGCATGAAGAAAAACAATCGTTGTACTTTATTAAACTTTGTTTGAAATACGTTTCAATTTAAATAGTATTTCGTAAAAAAATCGTAGCATTCCACAGAAAATTTCTTTAAAAAAGTAACACTTACGGATAAAATTGTAAAACTAACTGATAGAAATCGTAGTTTCACCAGACACAGAACTTGCATTAATGCTTTTTGCTGATAGACGTCCTAGTTTTAACACGAGTTATGAAAATACTTATACCTTAGTTTCAATGCTACTTCATTTTGACATTTACAACGCCCCTGGTATTTCATTTTACAGTGAAAGTCAATGAATATTATGTCACAAGTTTCGATAATAAATGACAACAAATATTTCGATGGAAGAAATAGATGCAACTAGATCTTAACATACACCATGGTTTCATAAACTAAGAGGGAACACTCATCTTACTGAGAGACAGCATTATTAGGTGAAAGTGTTTTTATTCAACACCCCTTGATGATACACATAGCAACGATGATAGCAACAAAATGGCGGCATATTTCAGACTGGAGACTATGGAGATAGCTTTACCTCAAATAAATTGATTATAAATTAGAGAAACAATTTCTAACATTGTTTTGCGGTTTATTGCGATAATTTCTCACATCTAGATCGTTACATTTTCACATTTTAGAGTTCAGTTCTCTGGTAAACCTCGAACTTTAAAATGTGAAAATTTAACTATCTCGATGTGAGAAATATACGTAATAAACTGGAAACAATTTTAGAGACTATATATCAGTAAGTAAATGCTACAGTTTATGTATCGAATAAAAGAGCACAGTTTATAAGTTTTGACTGTTTTTTTTCATATTATTAAAAACTTGATAATTTAATAGCATTAGGGTCTCTTAAAAAACGTTTATCAAATTCTTTTCGCTTTTCCTCAAAGTAAAGACATTGGAATTAATAATGAAATTCATCTCCAATGTCATTTAAGTTACACATATCACATTTTCTATTTTCATGAGGTATATTATCTCTATTGGCAATTCATGATTGCCAACCCGAAATATGCAGAAGATAAAGAAGTCCCATTTTTCAAGAACATCAAAGGTACTTTTCAAATCCAAAATTTTCTTTGAAAATTCTATAGTTAATACTTATCGATTTTTGGTATATATTTGCGTGCCATGGTATATATTTGCGTCCCGGATTGAATCACTCACAGTGTGACGGGTGCTGTTAACAGAGCAGGACATGCTTACCCTTCCGGAGCACCTGATGTCACTCTCAGTTTCACTGGAGTTCACACTGTGAGTGCCTTTGTTCTGAATGTTGTGGTTTCTGGTTCTGTGCTTTGTGTCTGTCTGGCGTCATTGTTTTTGTGTCTAACGTCATTGTTTTCTGTGTTCTCGTTTTTGCCCTGTCTTTGAACTTCGATTTTTGTGTATATCACCCCTTTGTTCCTTCGGTATTCTACTGCCGTTGTTTGCATGAACTGATCTAGAAGAATATTCTTAACATTTGGTTCCAGCCAAATCTCTGAGGTAAAATTTTGATCTAATCATATATAAGTCAGGCCACATTCCTTCAAATTGCAAGTTTCCTATTATTATAAAAAGTTACAATAAGTCAGAAAGAAAGTTTGATATACCTTTTGATTAAATTTTCAATCGTATTTGACGAAAATATGGACAATTTCTCGTTAATGTCAACGTCATTTTAACGAAACATACGTGGACAAATTGTTACTTATAATTTCTTCAAATAGCACACTTCCTGTTATTAATATCATATAAAAAGCTACAATAAAGTCAAATAAATAGTTTAATACACCGTTTGATTAAAATTTTCAATTGCATTTTACGACAATATGGACAATTTCTTGTAAATGTCAGTCATTTTTACAAAATGTGATTTTTAAACACAAGTAATATCAATTTGACATCTGTTTTAGAAAAGATATGTATGTAAATGCGAGTGTTGTAAATCGATTTACAATCCCTCGAGTTGTCCGATTAATTAATAAGCAGGCAAGATACCAAACAGAACGAATCAGATTTTTTTTCTAAAATTGAAACGGATTCTATTCATAACTACACTCGACATGTATTTTTAAATCCAGTCTTTTGGGTTAATTCCCATTGGCTATTATACACAGAAAAAAGAAGGGAAAAACGGCAGTAGAATACGGAAGGAACAAAGGGTGAAATTCACAAAAATCGAAGTCCAAAGACAGGGCAAAAACGAGAACACAGAAAACAATGACGTTAGACACAAAAACAATGACGTTGACAGATACATTGTACAAAGCACAGAACCAGAAATTACAACATTCAGAACAAAGGCACTCACAGTGTGAACTCCAGTGAAACTGAGAGTGACATCAGGTGCTCCGGAAGGGTAAGCATGTCCTGCTCTGTTAACAGCACCCGTCACACTGTGAGTGATTCAATCCGGGAAAATGTCAAAGTCGGTAGTCAAATCCGGGAAGACGTGAATCTAGCTGAAAATGTCCACTTTCATTTGGGATACTGACACGTCATATCTTTCAATGATGATATGGTGACGGCCATAGAATTTCTTGAGGGATGAAATTAACAAAGGTTGAACAAATCCCTGACTAAGCAGCTTTTGGGACAGTGTTTTTGCTCTGTTCAAAAAATCACTGTACACACTACAAGCTCGACAGTAACGAATCAACTGTGAAATGTACACTCAATAGGCTGGAGAAGTAGGTATATTGCTGCTAAGAAAGGGAAAGTTCACAATGGGGAAATTAAATTCATCACGCTTGTCATATAGCTTAGATTTCAAACGTCCATCTTCGTCAATATACAATAAAAGATAAAGGTACGAAGCAGAAGTAGGTGTTTCAGTTGTTTCTTTAATTTCAAGCTCATTTGGATAGATCTGATGTAAATAATCCTTAAATTTAGGATTATTAAGAGAAAGTACATCGTCTATGTAGCGGAAGCTGAAATTAAAGGACTGGGCTAAATGTTTTTGTTTTCTTTGAATAAGCCCTTGTAAAAACTTGTCCTCGTAGGAGTAAAGGAAAAGGTCAGCTAAAAGCGGCGCACAGTTTTTTCCCATAGGAATCCCTATTGTCTGTTGGAAAACACGGCCTCCAAATTCGACAAAAATATTGTCGATCAAAAATTCTAACATTTTGATTACGTCAGAATCAGTGTACTTCTTATTTGAATCGGTGTGGTTCTTAACAAAATATGCCTTGTCTTTCCCTATAACTAAATAGGTGTATCTGCGTTCTCCATTTTTTGTGCTGAAACATTGATGTATCAAATCTGCAATTACTGTTTTCAGTTTATTGTGTGGCAGGGTTGTATAAATTGTAGAAAAGTCAAAAGTTTGAATGCTATGACAATGGGTAAGACTGGTTGAGGAAAGCTGTTCAAGGAGATCTTTTGAATTTTTAAGAATCCACATTTGATTCACACCGCTTTTATTACAGTAATTTTTCAGGCCATCTCTGACTGCGGTCAACAAAGTAGTGAGGAGCTGTGAAAGAGGTTTAGTGGTGCATCTGGAAGACCCGGCAATGAATCTCTGTTTGTACGGATTCTTATGAAGTTTAGGTACCCAGTAGATGTAAGGGAGTTGATTGTTTTCATCATTAGCTTTTATGCCAAATGATGCTAACACTGAAGTGTGATTTTTACAATCTCATCCCTCGATATTGTAGTAGGGTTATAAGTAGGGTTTCCAGATGAACTGTCGATGACCACCTCCTTCACAAGACAGTCGAGATAGTGTTTCTTACACACAAACAGTATGTTGTTAGAAGCTTTGTCTGCAGGGACAATGACGTAATTTTCATGGAGGTTGGACAGAGTTCTTTCAACAAGGGGATCTTCAAATATACTGTGATTTCTGGATTTCATAGCTGTTTTTAGGCGCCGGATGCGATTTACAATTCATGACTTTATGGACCTGATCCAGTCGGACAATGTCTCAACGTCCTCTTTTTCTTTCTTTGCCCAATTCCTTGCATAGTCTTCAACTTCATCCATCAAAATCTTGAAGTTGTACTTCCATTTCATGTGCTGGGGCTCACGAAATTTGGGACCTTTAGAGAAGATATCTCGTAGTTTTAGGTTGTCTACGATATCTAGGTCACCAGTTATAACGTGTCCAGCCGGACTATAATTGAATGGGGGAGAGGAGCAAGCACAATCAGGTGGTTTGTCTTTAAAGTCATCAATTTGGAAGTCACGCAATACCGGTTTGTAATTGAAAATGGAAGTTGCAATTGGTTTAGTGTAGGAATATGAGATAAGTGGAACTGATTGATTATTAAAATAAGGAGGAATGTTTGATGTCACTGTTTTGCTATGCAGAATGTTAGCAAGATATATAGCGTCCAAGCCTTTATTGGCGATTGAATTTTGATAAATGTCCGGTTATCAGGTTTGTTGGCGGATGTGGTGACAGGCTTGAACAGTCGGTGGTTATATATAGATATATCCAAAACAATTGAAACGGGGAATGTGTCAAAGAGACAACGACCTAAAGGGGAGTAATAACAACTCAAAGCCACCATAAGATCTTAGTTTATTTGTTGCTTCTACTTCTACCAGTTTGCGGCCACCATCAAAACACTGATTATTCTGCCACTTTTAGGATGCGCATGTAAATTTTCCCCAAATTTAGATCACACTAAATCAAGTGCTATACATCTATATACAGTGATGATTAAAAACAGTTATCCTTCTTAGATCTTGGTGTCAGAATGTGGCTTTCAGGCTGGTTTTGAAGGTCTCAATGCTACTGACGGTGACACAGCTTTCCGGTAGTATGTTCCAGTCCTTGATAGTTCTATGAAAGTACGATTCTTCTCTAATTTCAGTTCTGCATGCTGGTATCTGAAATGATTTGCAGTTGTTGTTTCTAAATATTCTATCTGCTGGTATTAGACGATGATCGGTGTTGACTAGAACAAGGCCGTTGACAGGTAATCTTGCTATTTTTCTGCGGTCTTCCAATGATTTCCATTCTAGATTTTCTAACATTTCGTTGACAGATGATGTGTTGTTATGGCGATTGGTGACATATCTCTCTGCCCTTCGTTGTACCCTTTTTATTTTGGTGGTAGGGATCCCAAATTGTGGCTAAGATTTCTCGGGAAAAAGAGTATTACAGTTGTGACCCCAGTTGTGAATACGGATAATATTCACGGCAAAAACCTCACTCGATTAAGTTTTTAAATATTCTTTGTTTACAAACAATATTTACCTTAGCAACCGTTTATTTATATAATAATTTATCTTATTCATTGTCGACAAATACTTAAATTTATGATTAAAATCTTAGCCTTAAAACAAAATTAGCTATTAATTGTTAATTAAATAACAAATTTAAATACAACGCAAATGCGACATGTAATTTAATTAAGGTTAATATTTAGAACGAATAAATAGTTTATTATTACGAATTCATGGAGAGAAAGCACTTCTTTTAAATCAAAATTACTGGGATAATGTTTGCCTAATACACCAAGTATTACGGTTTGTATTCATTTTGTCTTAGCGAAAGTTAATTTGTGTCATTTATAATTCTGTGTGCCCACACTTTGAATGAAATACCAGAACAAATTTAACATTCTACTAAACCAACTTGTTTTAAAAAATATCAAAACACACAAATAAAAATAAACAAATATATAAATACATATTAACAATCTTTTTTTGAAATGGTGTCATGCAAAATATGAATCAGTGTATTTATTATTATTCTTAGTGGTAGGGGTGTCAAAGTATATTTGTTCCGCCTAAAATAAGTTGCTTTGGAAGAATTATTGTTAGATCTAACATTGATATTATATTTCTTCTTTTGTGAACATCTCTTATATATAACGTTTATACTGCGATATTTATGAAGATATTCTATAATTACACATAAATACATTTGTACATATATTTTATCCTTTTTGAACAAATGTTATGATAGACCGAATTATCTGTCGTTTACAAAGCTACTTTTATCATCTATGTTCATCTTTTACTGATCTTACTTTTTATTTTTTATTTTTTATAAAATAAAAAATAAAAAGTCAGATAAGTAAAAGATGAACATAAGATGATAAAAGTAGCTTTGTAAACGACAGATAATTCGGTCTAATGTTATGACAGAACTTCTGTTCCGTGACAGGGGTACCCAGTGTTAAACAATGATAAACCGGAGTTAGTTCTGATTACAGTACATTTTTTTTTTGTATGGACGACACCTTTGGTTGATGAATTTGATATTTTCAGTAATTAATGTACCCATGACGTGGCAAACAAATTTAAAAAACATTATAACATAACCAGAAAGTAGCATTCTTTGAAAGTGACGCCATAGGGCATGGTCGCTTTTCTTCATACCGTCTCAAAAACCGAAAACCGTCTTTTGCATTTTAAGTAATTAGTAAAAAAAATCGTGGTTTGTTGCTCATATATTATTTTTACACCTATAATATTCACTTAGTGTTTTAGGCATGTCAGATTAGAATTTGGAACATATTCTTCGTGTAGTATACTTTTTCCCTTAGCATAAAGACTAGGATTTCAAAAATGTAAAATTTTGAAAAAACAGGAAGCAATTTCTATCTCATGTTTATTTCTGATACTTGCAGAATACTTTAGTATCAAGTTCGTTTTCAGACTTTTGCAGGTATGTCGAAAGCTGAAGAAGCAAATATCGCGGCAAATCAGAATGGCCATACGTCTGCTGAAATTCCTATGCCTGCGCCTACGCTGCCAGAGTATATTGAAAGATCAATGCCTCCACCATCTTATGAAGAAATAATGGGTCACCAGACACAAGCATCAGTCAATAGTGAGAGCACAGCAGACCTACCACCATTGTCTTACGTTGACATAATGCCCCGGATGTTAAGTCCCGGGAATATTAAAAACAGTCTAGCGCCACAGTTTGATAAATTTAGGTGAGAATATCTATAATCACTTTATAACAATAATACAAGTTTTCATACACATACAATGACGAACTATATTTTTGTCAACCGCGCAGTATATATAGTATTATTGCGTAATGTTTTTAATATTGGCATTGTTATAGATCTCACCAGTTCCTCAGGCCAGTGTGACTTACCAAGGATTTATAACTATGCAACTTTATTTTCATGCATTGAATAAACTGCTCTCATGTATTTATATATATCTCGTAGAATACACATGATCCAAGAAAACGAGTTTAACCCCACCGCAATTTTTGCGCCTGTCCCAAGTCAGGAATATGTTGGTCTTGGCTTGTCCTTGTCTTCTTATAAAATTTTAGTTTCTTGATATTTGGATTATTGGATGTGGTTTCTTTCCATTGATTTATTCACTTTTTTACCATTTGGGGCCATTTAGGGCTTACTATATGGTGTGAGGTTCCTCACTGTGTTGTTGACCGTACTGTGACCCCTAGATGCTTTGTTTTGGGTCGTTTTAAGGGATGTTGTCTCCTTGACATTTACACCATTTCCTTTCTTTTTTATATGACATATATTGCACTCGCAAGCTCGTGTAATATAAAATTCCACTCAGGACAACATCTCCCAAAATTCATGCAATGACCCAATAGTGTATGGTAATATTGTGATAGTAATTTTATTCGTGGACATCAATTTTCCTGGTACTCATAAATATCACTATTTCCTGGGTGCTTAAATTCACGGTTTCTAATTCTACGCATCAAAACTCTAGAACAATTATAGTAGTTTCGCAGAAGTGAATATTTCTTTCTTTAATGATACTTGTCCCTATACCAGTATTACGTAATACTCCCATATTGTTTTTTTCATGGTAAGTTTATTTCTATCTCAGAATCTTAAGCAAATGACATTATGTTGTGAAAGATGTCACAACTGCACAGTCAACCTATGCCATCAGTGTACATTTGTAACAGGAGGGTCCGGTTTCGGGTGTAATACCATTCATCATGTGTACAGACATGTCTTGGTACATGGCATGAGCGAAAGAAAAATACAAAATCAAGACGGCCCCTTCCCCTGGATATAATTTGTGTTAGAAAAATATTATAAAATAACATATAAACTTAACCTATACAATGTATACTGTTATGGTAAATGTAGTAGTCAGGATAAAAAACAAAATATCCTCCAAAATCACATTATTAGACACATGGACCCATAAAGAGTACATGCCTCACCATTTCCACTCTGATCCTCTGGTTAATTACGGGCCAGAACGTTAATAACCAAAAAGAAAATGAAAATATAAACCAAAAACCCTTTATCCTTATCCGAATATGTCACAAAAAATCTACAGTTATAACTAAAACTCAAAACTTTTGCGCGTAAACACGGAATGTTCGATTTCTGCAGTCAATATTTTACACTTATTGACTGGTTATGAGGTAATAGCAAGTTTGTTGTCCCCGAGACCCTGACTATGAGGTAATAGCAAGTTTGTTGTCCCCGAGACCCTGACTATTGACCGAGGCGTAGCCGAGGTTAATAATTCGGGTCAAGGGGAAAACAATCTTGCTATTCCCAAATAAGCAGTCTGTAAGTGTTCTATCATACCGAAAACACAGGATTTACAATTTTTAAATCATCTTTAATAATATTTCTCTCATTTTTAGTACTTTTTTTCTATTTTTTTATTCTTATTAAAACACAAACAATTACATCTATTTTCATCAACAAAATTTACTGTGCTGCAAAGTGAATAGTGTTCATTATTACCTAATTACAAGGTTTTATCTTATTTATAAAATAGATACGTATTTTTTACTATTTTCAAAACTTATCCAGAACAAGACAGTCTATACCACTGCCAAGTACTATTGCACTGTACAAAAGTCTCCTAATGGTGACCTTATCCAAGCAATTTGATTTGATTATTTTTAAGCACTCCAATGAGAAAGATAAAAGTGGCTGTGATAAATTGTATTCTTTAGCTTATTAATTAAGAGTTGCTTGAAGATTTTTTTCCACAAATGAGAAAATAAGATATTTGACTGACTATCTTTACATTGAACCTACCGGTTTTGAAATTATTATTTCAAATTCTGGCGGGTTTTTTTGTGCTTCCAAATTCATTTTTGTCTCCACTACAGAGACATGAAAAGGTCATATACATAAGTTGGAAGAGAGAGGTATAGGCTATATTGTATTTAAAAATATTAAATTATAAAGCAGCATGATCATTTGGGTAAATTTCTTTCAAATCAATATCTAATAACAGATAAACTTAAACTGAAAGTGTAGCCGAATGACAGCCAGTTATACCCCCGCTCATTAAACTCTGAATCAATATCGCAAGTGCAAATCAAGTGTGTGTGTGGACACAGTACAAATGTGTACAATTACAAGTATGGACAATGATATACCTCCCCCTCTTTTCAAAACGAATTACCCCCTTCAAAATGTTAGGCAGCAACCATATTCCTTCATGCACATTTTCAAGTGGTGTACTACAACTGTGTAAAATGTCATCAAAATCCAATCACCCGTTGAAGAGGACTCGGCTGACAAGGTTCGCCCCCCTTTTTTCAGAAAATATTCAGACAAGTTATCTGCCCTTCAAAATTTCAGACAGCAACCATATTATTTCATGCAAATCTTCAGGTGGTGTACTACAACTGTAACATTTTATCAAAATCCAAGTACCAATTTCGGAGGAACTGCGCTGACAAGGTTCACCCCTCTTTTTCTTCCAGAAAATATTCAAAGACAAATTATAACCCCTTCAAAATTCCAAGCAGCAACCATATTACTTCATGCACATTTTCAGGTAGTGTACAACAACTGTGTAACATTTCACATAGTAAATACAAGTACTTGTTTAGGAGAGAATGCGCTGACAAGGTTTTCCCCTTTTTTTGCAGGAAATTTTCAAATACGAATTATTTCTCCTTCAAAATTTCGAACAGTAACCATATTACTTCATGCACATCCTCAGGTGATGTACTACAACTGTGTAACATTTCATTTAAATCCAAGCAGTCGTTTTGGAGAACATGCGCTGACAAGGTACATGGACGGACATACAGACAGTCAGACAGGCGGATGGATGGACGGACGGACAGGGTGATTCCTAAATACCCTCAAATTTTGTTTGCAGGGGATATAATAATGGTGAAAAGTTTAGTGATCTGAAGTACACATGTAAACGAAGCAAAATACCAAGATTGCAGTTAATTTTTATCTTCAGGTTACAATTTGGACATTTTGACATATTTCTAGGGTAAACAAAGTCAAAACATTTTAATGGGGGATCATTAAAACATATACTTGTATATGAATATTCCAAATGAATAAATTAGGTAATAAAACAGTTATTAACTGGAACACATCTATTGTTATACGAAAAAAATCAATACATCAATACGTTGAAAGGAAATTACTAATTCATGAACACTGTTGAGCTAAGGGTGGTTTATATTGAATCTATTATAGCACTTTATGTTAATTGTTTTTGTCAATTAAAATTTAGCTGTAGGTATAAATATACACTTCACTTTCATAAATATTTTTTTTTATGATATAAATCAATTTCAATAGGTCAAGAATTCGGTCTTACTGGTATCTGAGGGGATTGTTTCCGCCTTCAATTACACGATAGTTCCGATCTCGAAAGTCCCGTATTGGTGCTCTACAGCAAAACTATTACACATGTATTAATAATACACTTTGTGCATTTTTAAGTTTGGTAATTGATGCAGCGAATGAATGGCTCAGAAGCAACCCGGGACTTGCAGTATGGAAATGTGAGACAGTCGAAAGGAAGGTGGAAGCAGGACCGCAGATTCAAATGGACAAAATGTTGATACATCATTCCACCTACGGGTTTAATGTCTTTATACTGGGTCTCAGGTAACTTATTGGTATCTCAGATGCAGGAACACCATATTAGCAGAATGCACCAAGTGCCTTCTGATGAGCACGTACTTCATTCAAGTAACCATGTAGAGGTATTTTTCTGATTGATCGTTTTCTTAATACATGAAAATGTTCAAAAATTCTTTTAGGAAAGCGAATTTTAATGATTTCATCCCTTTACATCACTTTTATGGACAATGAAAGGATACGGAGTAAATGCACATGACACCAGGTCTCTACAAAGTGAAAATTAACAAGCAATGTAGCAAAGCTTATTTGTGTTTTTCAACCCTTAAGTCACAATAATGCCATTTTGTTAATTGATCATTATTGGATGTGTTTCTCAATTAAGAAAGAAAAAAACCACAGAATACAGCCACAATGACTGAAAATTACAATCGAAGGACACAAATTTACCAGAGACCCCAAAACAAAAGTAAAAATAAAAAGCAAAATACAACCGTAAACAACGATAGGAACTCGGGACAATAACTTAGTGTTGAGTCATAGGTTTGTCGGTCTATGAATCTGCATGATTGCCATATTGCAATTCCAAATCAAGATAATGACAGAATTACGGAACAGAATTGTCAGGAGACAACATTCAAAGAGCAGAAAGTTACAGTAGGTGCAAAACTACCTGACAAATCTAAAATGCAGTTACCTTCTCTTGGTACAGGCATTTCAAAAGAAATAGCGGGTCAAATTGGTCTTTCCGTTCTAATCTTGTTGTGTCTATTAGCATTTTGTTATCGTGAATGCAAGGTTTTAAAAAACTTGACAAAGATTATTTTGAGAAACCCATTTTAAAAAGGTTCAGATAGCTTTTTTGTTTTAGTTTGTATCTGTATAACATATGTATATCTCTAGATTTGATTATTAATGTTTTGAAATAAATGTTTAGATACTTCTATATATAAATGAAGTATTTCATTCGAATAAATGCACTTTTCTGTGTTTTTTAGAATGTGGTTAGTGAAAAAGACAACACAAAGTCCTCCCCAACAGATGGGACTGATGAATGTTGTACCAGAGAAGAAAGTGATAACATTTACTAGTCAGACAAGACATATGATGTTGTTTGACGACGCATTTTACAGAACTACAAGGTCACATGACTTTGTAACGTATGATGGACTCAAAGAAACAATACAGAAATTGAATGCAAAACTCAAAGAAAATCCTATACCAGGTAAAAATACCGACAACGAAACAAAACTAGAAATACTGCATTTATCTTAAGAACTGCATATGATCATTTTTATATTATTTGTCTTTTTAAATCACATTTAAATCTAGCATTTAAAAACAACAAAAACCAAAACAAGTGGATTTAGAAGTAACACCAAAGATGATTAATCAGTAGTCATTCAAATTTATCTTTTTTAACTGTTATAGGGTATGGATAATATATGTCAAACATTTTTCATAGATTTAAAGTATTATTCAGTTAAGACTATTGGCATGATATGGTCTGATATGCCTGTATTATTAGGTATAAATGCAATTTACCCGCCAGGACGTAGCCCATTGCTAAATCGTGGTTGATTGAGGTTGGATTTGGTTGTCAGGCTCTGTAGAGTTATCCAATACCCCATTTTAGAACACCTGCTCGTCGCAATTTTGTTTGTTGGTAATGATCATTATTGTCGATTGGACTTAAACCGGTTCACAGAAGAATTCCAGAGGAAAGACTCGAATCGAAAGCGTTTAAGGGCTATGTATTGAAAAATACGGATATTATGCTATACTATTTAGTCCAGAAAATAATTAGTTACGTGTTTGCTTACAGGAACTATTTTGAATGTGGAGGGAGCTATGATGAAAACGTTTGAAGGATTTTCCTTCAATGAAGTTGATCCAGACAACACTTGTTACACCAGTCAACATAAAATGAAACGACTGACACAAATATTGAGAATTTTCTACATATTAGGACCTCCATCTAGGGAAGAAATATGTAAGTATGTCTTCAATATTATCTAATTTATATTTGATTGTTATTAAATATTTGCATACATTGTAGGAAGGTAAGGATGAACGAATAAAAGGAAATATAAAGAGCGATTCGAGTATATTTGAATTTGTGTTTCGTAACTACAATTATGGTTTTCCTAGGCCTGCTTCAGTGGGCAATTATTGTATTTATTGTATTTATGGAGACGTTGTCTCGTGTACATTCACTTCATATCCTTTCATTGTTGACTAAAAATGGGGTTTGTCCGGCAGTAAACAGTCCGTTAAAAGAAACTGTGCAAGAGATTTATGCCCATTAAGGTAGATGGGTACTTCAAAATTTTGTCCATAGATTTTTTAAATTTTTACAGGAAAGTTTCCTTATTATATAAGCATTGAAATAAAGAAATAAAAAAGGGGGGTCACCGTGCTTGTTTTTAAAATAACTGATATCAAAATAATCAAATATTTCTAATGAATATATAGGGAAAAACAGGTATATTGCTGATTTCTTTAAAACTATTCCATAGATTTCTTTCATCTTTACTCATGTGTTAGCCCTTTGGACGTACTTTCAAAAAATATAAAGAAAAATGAGGGTCACCGACTTTGTTTTCCATATAATTTGTAAAATGTGAATTTTCATAGTGATATCTATGTAAAATATTTTTATCAGATTACCTCCCTTTTTGAAAAATCCACTTCCAATTTATTTAATTATCAAGTTATCATATCTCGTTTAATTAGATAAAGAAAAGGGAGATCAAGTCCATGTAGGTCCTTTGTATTTTGCATTATGGATAAAATATTGATTGATTCATTATAAGTAAAAATATTTGCATATTTAAAAAGCAGATAATACCATAACAAAAGTAATAACAAATTCAAAATGGCGGAAGACTACCGATCTACCTCAAATAATTCAATTGTGATATACTTGTTCTTGTTTTGACATTTTAATTTTTTTAATGTCCAAATTTTAGTCTAATTTTTAGCCCGTTTAAGGTAGATAGACACTGTTGGGCTGTGCAATTCAATCGTGCATTAGAAAAATAAAGAGTCGGATATGGGGTAGGTTTTACCCCGGGGGGGGTAACTTGACTATAAAATGACGGGGGGTGCGTCTTTAGGTTCAAAACCCCTACCCGAAATTATCCAGGTCAGGCCAAATTTGACACCCGAGTTTATCCAAAAAACTAAAATAATGACCTGAATTTATCCAAAGGGGATGTGCTAATCAAAAGATTAATGCCTAATTTAATGTAGCAAATCACTTAATCCTTTCACTTTGTTTAAATTGGCCAGGAAAACAAAATTTGATACCCGAAATCTCCAAACAACAAGAAATTAAACCCGAAATCTCCAGAAATTGCTTAAATATAGACCCGAAATCTCCAAAGTCTTTCAGGAAATTCTACCCCGAATTTGCCGCACGTCCCGTACCTATACATATAGAAGTTACCCCCCGAGGGTTTTACTTTCGGGCCAGAACAGTAATTTCACGGCTTTTCCTTTGTGACGTCATAAGTGAATGACAGATGTGAAACGTCATATTCCGTTTACTTTGTCGTGAATTAACTCCCCTTTCCCGTCAATAATGTTTAATCCGGCAACTATGTAAAATATCTTTGTTAAAAGCATTGTGACATATACATTTTTTATTGCAACTAATAAATTATATCATATTTAACTATCTGTTCACAAAAATACATCAAATTTTCATGGATAAAAATTTCATTTCTTTAAAGCTAAAAATTGCTTTTCCATATTTTCCACGTGCATTCTATGTAAATTTAGGTGAAAAAAGAAAAAAAATAAGCAAGCCTTGATCTCAATTCTAGAAAAAGCAAGCATGGTGACCCATACTTTTTATTACAGATTTCAGGTAAGTAGAATTAGTTTTTAAATTGTGTCGTTTTACAGCAAAATCTCATGGATATGTATACTACTGTCTATCTACCTTAAAATGTCCATATCTCATTATTCTGTTATGCTAAAAAAATGTCCATATCTCATTATTTTGTTATGCTAAGTTTTTCTGCAGTTGACTCGATCAGTGTCATTTTGTTGTTTTTCTGCTGTGATTGTTTTATTAGCTTTCAAACCAGTGCTTGGACCGTCTTGAATTTATCATTATATAGAAGCAAAGCTAATTGTATAAGGCCTCATGGTGACTTCAAGTTGAAGTACAACTTTAAAACCGTGGTTCCATTGCTTGATTGAATCATGTATTTGGAGAGATTTTTTCATATGTGCATATTCTTTATATCCTTACATTTGTCTATGAAAATATATTTATTATAACTATTGTTTGATCTGGTTATTTTACAGGTCTTCAGGAATTTCATCCTTTCATGACAAAACCTCCAACACTTGGAACAAATGCTCTTTATCAGAATTGGCAAGATGTTATGGGACAGCTGGGCAGCTGGCTAGCAAATACCAGAGTAAGATAAAATATTTTTTTTCAGCAAGCTTAGCCCCAGTACTTGGAAACTTACCCTTGAGTGTCTATTTGCTTTGACATGAACCCCATTTTATTCACTATTCATTATTGATATAGATCACTGCTAGAAAAATAATAATGACTCTAATTATTATTTCGAAGTTTCGGCCTGAACTCTTATTCAAGATTCTTTTTTTTACCTGGATGATCATTTCTTCTAATTGTCTACGAATTTTCAATAGCAATTGCTGTTGAGTTGCTACCGGACACTGCCGCAAAAGAAGGGGAATTTGGCATGCAATAAAACCGGTTTTTACACCATTTCTTTTAAAATACCTGTACCAAGTCAGGACCATTGCGGTCGAAAATTTTCCCGGTGGTTTTCACCTGATTTGTCTCTTTGCCTTATTGACTTCGGCTCTTGACAACTCTGTTCGGTAATTTTCTTATTACCCATTTAATTGTACATGCAATATAACTGGATTGCAATTATCAAAATCTCAATGAATTTTTAGCACTACTATGGAATTTCGAAAAAAAAAATAATTATAGTCTATTGGACATAACAACTTTTATATTGACTTCAATTATTATCAACAGATAAGACTATTGGATCTATGCTGTATGCATTTCAGGGCATTCGAGTTGTGAATTTACAGACATGGAATGCAAGAGAACGAAAAGCATTAGGTAAATACCTTCACTGTGTAGGCCCAACTCTCACATTGTTAAATGCAGTTTGTGCATAATTTACATGCGATTATTTAAGTTTAGTACAGACAAAAAATACAGCACAAGCACTATAGAGCTTTTGGCATAAAATGTACGTTCTGTATTAGTTTTCAAACATCTTTGACTTTATGGTCTAGCGTTTAGGTTTTATCTGCACGGAAGAGACATAAGTTGTCGAAATGGGCATATGCAGAAACAAAATTCACAGTAACCTTTGATATTTAGTTTTTTGTTACCACTGGTCGATGCCTCTGCTGATGGACTGTTAGTCCGCGGGGGTATTCAGCAGCCCAGTAGTCAATACTTCGGTGCTGACCCGAAAGCCTATTCTATTTGGAACCTTACAATATCTAATGTTTGGAAAATTTTGTTGAAAACTAAGGAGTATCTCCCTGATGCAAAGCTCTGTCCTTAGCTGATTTTGGCCTTCTATTTAGATCATGTTTGTTAATTTGTTCTCTAGCAGTTTTTAAACATCTTTGACTTTATGGTCTTCCTAACGTTTAGATTTTATCTGAACTGAAGAGACATAAAGTGTCGAAATGCGCATATGCAAAAACAAAATTCCAGTAATTTTTGATATTTAGTTAGTTGGTACCACTGGGTCGATGCCTCTGCTGGTGGACTGCTAGTCCTCGATGGTATTCAGCAGCCCAGTAGTCAATACTTCGGTGCTGACCCGAAAGCCTATTCTATTTGGAACCTTACAATATCTAATGTTTGGAAAATTTTGTTGAAAACTAAGGAGTATCTCCCTGATGCAAAGCTCTGTCCTTAGCTGATTTTGGCCTTCTATTTAGATCATGTTTGTTAATTTGTTCTCTAGCAGTTTTTAAACATCTTTGACTTTATGGTCTTCCTAACGTTTAGATTTTATCTGAACTGAAGAGACATAAAGTGTCGAAATGCGCATATGCAAAAACAAAATTCCAGTAATTTTTGATATTTAGTTAGTTGGTACCACTGGGTCGATGCCTCTGCTGGTGGACTGCTAGTCCTCGATGGTATTCAGCAGCACAGTAGTCAGTACTTTGGTGCTGACCCGAAAGCTTATTCTATTTGGAACCTTACAATATCTAATTTTCGAAAATTTTGTTGAAAACTAAGGAGTATCTCCCTCATGCAAAGCCCTGTCCTTAGCTGATTTTGGCTTTCTATTTAGATCATGTTTGGAAATTTGTTCTCTAGCAGTTTTTAAACATCTTTGTCTTTATGGTCTTCCAAACGTTTAGATTTTATCTGAACTGAAGAGACATAAGTTGTCGAAATGCGCATATGCAAAAGCAAAATTCCAGTAATTGTTGATATTTAGTTATTTGGTACCACTGGGTCGATGTCTCTGTTGGTGGACTGCTAGTCCCGAGGGTATTCAGCAGCACAGTAGTCAGTACTTTGGTGCTGATTTGAAAGCTTATTCTATTTGGAACCTTACAATATCTAATTTTTGAAAATTTTGTTGAAAACTAAGGAGTATCATCGTCATGCAAAGCTCTGTCGTTAACTGATGATGGCTTTCTATTTAGATCATGTTTGGTAATTTGTTCTCTATCAGTTTTTAGACATCTTTGACTTTATGATCTTCAAACATTTAGATTTTATCTGAACTGAAGAGACATAAGTTGTCGAAATACTCAAATGCAAAAACAAAATTCACAGTAACCTCGGTACTTAGTTATTTCTAGGATGAATAAGAATCGTAAGGTTATAGCAAACTTTTCGTCTAATTCGTCTAATTCATCCTTTTTCACAAATGAAGGATGGTAAGTTGAAAACATTCACTTGCTTTGAAAAAAAAGGAGAAATAGCATCACTTGGTACAAGTGACCTACTAACAAGAGCCCCAAAATATTGCTTCGTAAAAAAGGGAAAAAAAGATCGTTAGATATTGTACAAAATATAAACTTAGGTGTAATGAATTCAATTGTAATACTGAGGATAAATTTTCTTTTACATTTCATGAATATTCATTTGAATTCCGTCAATTTTATAGGTATTTGAACATCGCTCACGTGGCATATAAATGTGCAGTGACCACGTGGCGGACGAATTAGTAAAAAAGAATCCCATTGAACATGCCGTACTAACTTTTAAATATATTTGTTTTTTTACGATTTGGTTTTAAAATGTATTTATAAGAATTGAATGCATTATTTTGAAGTTTCATAGTGATTATGAAAGTGTTGACCGGGCGCACATTTCAACATGAAGCGGTAACGCGCTTCATTAAAAATTTGCTTCTGTCAACACTTTCATAATCCCTATGAAACTTCAAAATAATGCATTCAATTCTTAAATAAATGTTCAGGATTCTTTTCACTTCTGTTCTTGTTTGATATAAACACATGATGAACAAATGATAGATAATACGACATAATCTAATGAAACGAAATAGCAAACCTTGCCTTGTCCAAATTATATTGCCCCAAAAACGATAGATGTTATGTATATGAAAAGTGTCAATTTTGTAATTTGGTGTTTATGTTATTACTTTGTCGAAGTTAG
>MJUU01065351.1:74140-94673 GCA_002080025.1 Modiolus philippinarum | reverse complement strand
AAAATTCACTCTATAATGCTACAAGTGTCAAAATTGACCAAGCCGGTGAACAGGAAGTAGTATCCCAACAGGTCAGAAAACGCATCCCACAATATGGCATGACCATGCAAAGCTTCTGACAAAATTACAGCTTTGTATCATTTACCATTACAGAGAAAACTTTGACGAATATTCACTCTATCAAAATTGACCAAAGTCGGTAAACAGGAAATAGAATTTTGATTGGTCCAAAAATGCATCCCACAATATGGCATGATTATACAAAGCTTGTGACAAAATTTCAGATCTGTACCTTTTACCATTGCTGAGATAAATGCGACGAAAATGTGTTACAGACGGACCCACACACACACACGCACTCACACACGCACGTACACACAGACTGAAAACAGTATACCCCCTATCCCCGATGGGGAGCAGGGGTATAATAAGTAAACCCTCCATACATCTTTCCATGCAATACAGTAGAGTTAAATTTGCTTCAAATGTATTAAAACAGATGATAAAATTGGTGATATTTCCCATATGGTCCAATGTTAAACTATGTTCCAACACTTGCTGTACCACTATGGTTTTAACAGATTGGAACAAAATGGGCAATTTTGTAAAAGACTTTCTATAAACATTTTGGTTGAATTCCCTTCAATGAATTCAGAAAAGATGATGAAAATGTGAAAAGAAAATAGATGAAAGGAATGATGTCAAGTGATTGCAATAGCTCACACTGACCCTTTTGGGTAATGCGAACTCAAAGATCCATCCTGCCTTTAATAGTTAATAATTCTGAATAAAGCTGGATCAAATTGCCATTTAAAGAAGCCAGTAATGTTGCCAAATTCTTGCCATTTAAAGAAGCCATTAATGTTGCCAAGTTCTTAGACAGAGATATACATAACAAGATCCAGAGAAAACTCTAAGCATACCCAGGATGTGGAAAAGATCAAACGATTAATGCTGAATATGGTACAAATTAAGTAAGTAGTAGGAAAATATCCTTTTTTGTTTTCTTTCAGCTTTTACACATATTTCGTTTTAGGGATTTCCAAATTGATTTATTCTGCAATGAATAGATATAAGTTGTCGAAATGGGCATATGCAGAAAGTAATTTTACAGTAACTTCTAGTTTACTTCTCTCCCAAATTTATGTCAAACTGCAACTATGAGCCAATATTCACTAGGGATACCCCACACTCCAAATTCTGAACCTTGTAACCTGATCAAGTTTGATTGATTGACTGATAACTAAATACCGAAGTTACTGTCAATTTAAATTCAGCATATGCGCATTTCGACAACTTATGTCTCTTCTTCGTTTGGAAGACCATAAACTCAAAGATGTTTAAAAACTGATAGAGAACAAATAACCAATATGATCTAAATATGGAGCCAAAATCAGTTAAGGACAGAGCTTTGCATGAGGGAGATACTCCTTAGTTTTCAACAAAATTTACAAAATTTAGATATTGTAAGGTTCCAAATAGAATCGGTTTTCGGGTCAGCGCCGAAGTACTGACTACTGGGCTGGTGAATACCCTCGGGGACTAACAGCAGCGGCATCGACCCAGTGGTAACAAATAACTAAATACCAAAGTTACTGAGAATTTAAATTCTGCATATGCGCATTTCGACAAGGCTTTTCTGATTGATAAATTAAGAGTTTTTAAACATCCAGTGAGCAATATTTCAGCTATATCAGGATGAGAACAAGTTAATCAATTAAAAAAATATTAAGTTTAAGAAGAAAGAAATAAAGGTGGAAGGCACAAACTACACTCACTGGAATGGAGGAGAAATGGGTAGGGGCACGAGATTTAGCCTTCTTTACGACACCGAGTGTCTGCTCTCCTCAGAGTAATATAGAAGGGGTCTTTAAACTGCTAGGAGTGTGATGTTTCTCTACACAGTTTGACTACAATGGTTCATGGTCAGGCTTCCCGTATTAAGCACAGACAGGGCACTCCCCTACCCAACAAATGGGGACGTGCCCAACAGCTCTGTAGCTAGAGTCCCTGAAAACTGATTCAGTTGCGGAGTGGACAAGTTTGAATACAGAATGCAATTACATCCCATGATCATACAAAGCCTATTACAAAGATTGGGATTTATATTACCACTGCAGAGAATTTTTTGATCTATAATTCTGTAAGTGTCAAATAATGAATGAGTCTGCAAACAGGAAGAAGCATGCTGGCAGATTTGAAAACACATCACACGGTATAGCATGACAGTACAAAGCTAATGACAAAATTTCAGCTTTGTATCACTTACAGTTGCCGAGACAAATATTGGGAAAATTTATTACAGATGGATCCACACATAGATCAAAACTGTATAACCCTATCTCTGATTAGGGGAGTACAGGGGGGTGTAATTGATGTCGTACATGCACAACTAAAATACAAACTCAAAGCGTAATTTTAACCCAACATGCTTTCGAGAAAATGTACAGATTTATACGGACTGATAGACAGACAGATGGACTTGGTGATCCCTACATAGCCCTTATACTTAAACAGGTTAAGGAGGTAAAAAATAATCTGCCCATTTGAGAATAAGGCAATAAAATATTACAATGGGATAACAGATATGTTTTATTGCACATTAACAATGAATGAAATTAACAATGTAATACATGTCATGATTACAAACAAGGAATAAAACATGATCAAGACAATAATGTCATGTAAAATATTGTACATATTACAGAAATCACTTGTTATACCGGACTCTCAAGTTCAATGCCATTCCAGAAGAACTTCTTTTATTACAAGTGGGCTGGGTGTATACCCCAAGGATGTTGTAGAGAAATTTGGAACTACCATTTCCATACATTTATAGCGTTATCACATTTCCTAACCATTATGGACACATTTGTTCCCCAAAGGGATAGCTAACATGTCTTATATAATTGCATTCAAATCTGTATGGAACACAGTGTTCTGTGTTTTTTTTGCATGCAAATGACAAATATATCTTATAATTTATACATGTTAATTATAAAATTTTGCACATCTCCAACTCAGCAATTCTAGCTGTCAAACATTTTAATACTTTTGAACTAAATGAGAGAAATTAAAAAAAAAACAACTAATTTTCTGATAAAATGACAGATTTATTAAACATGATTTCAGAAGATTCAGTATCTACAGCATCTTTAAATCTCATCATATGACACAAGAAGAGTTACATTTCCTGTCAAATATTTAATGACTTGCAACGAGATGATCAACTTTTCAATTTTCTTTTTTTAATCAATTCCGTTTTTAAAATTTCCACAAAAAAGTTACATATAGCACCTACCAGCAACCTATCAACCTTTTTACTATAAAGTTGCATCTGTTTTTGAAATTTCAACAAAGAATTGCATTCATCTGAAATCATATTTATTGTTATATTGAGGAGCAAACATCATTAAATGACCAAATGGGTAAAATCTCAACTATTTTTATTCACAACTTTGTACACAAACATGAACAGACAAGACATTAACAAGAACATAACAACAACATGAAATATTACATCATTCTAAACACTAAATTGTTCACTTTAATCAATATCATATTGGGCCATTGTTTGTTTCTCAAGCCGTTTTATTTTAAATTAGATGCGGGTGGGTGGTTTTTATTTTTTTTGTATTTTTTATCTTTTTTTTTCTTGGATGTCACTAAAATTAAATTTAGATTTCACTTTTATCACTTTTATGAAATTTTTAACTATAAAAACGTTTTGATACATCTGAGTTTAATTTTTATTAGAACAAACACTTTAGGTTTTGGTCAGATTTTGAGCTCAAAGTTATAGTGGTAAAAAAAAAATGGTGGAAATTGAAAAAAAAAAATTTGATGCGGCTACCTTTTTGATTTGTACAATTTCTGAACTGTGGAAACTTGAGATAATGCAAACCAATTTACATATTTTTGTTAAAACTACATCCCCTCCTACTAAGTATTTTTTTTTTAATACAAAATAAAAATTTATAATTATTGCAGTTTACATGTATACACAGACCAACAACGGCTACAAATAGCCATATATCCCCTCTGTCCCAGAAATTTGAAACCTACATAAATGTCGATTTTCAAAGTTATAAATAGACATACCTAATACAGAAATATTTGACCAACACTCTTCTTTGAATTTATCGTGTGGCATCCTTGAGCTAAAGCTACTGTATAAATATTATCTGAATCTAATGAGAATCAAATTAGCTTTTGGCATTAAATTCATCAAAAGTAGGACACATATGAAATAAATGATATCAAAATGAATATCAAATTTTCAGTCTGTTGAAAAAAAAAATCATTGACAGTTTAAACCAACAATACAATTTACAAATATGAAAAAAAAATCTAGTATTGGACAAATCAATGCACAATAACATTTATTATACATCATTACAACTTACAATAACCTCAAAACCTTTCATTTACATGATTTCATGGATAAGATGGAGTAAAATTGGTCCCTTCAAATTTAATGAAGTGAAAGCAATATGCATATATTCAATAATTATATCAATTACACATATCGCCTAAAATAAACCTCGACTTTATGCCTCTTCAGGTGTTTCACATATCTGGGATATTTTTTAAAAAGAGTGGTCCCTCTTTATATTCATCTTTCATGACAGTCCCTACTTTATCGCTACCAATTTTGAAGGACCATTTTTTTTAACACTATGTAGTTTCTTTATAATTGATTCCCTGAATATATCACCACCCTCACTTGTTGCCAAAATTTTCCCTGGTTTTAAAGGTGATATAATGATGGTGCACTGTTGTTAAAAAAAGGATCTAATTATTATATTATATAAAGTATGACTGATGAGATGTACTATAGGATAAAACACCATTTTAAGGGAGTACCAGTGTCAGAAATTTTGTAATTAGAATTAAAATTCTGACCTTTTGTTTAGAAGAACTTCGCTAATAGAACAACATGAGCAAAAAATTTTGAAAATCCACGTAAGAATTTTTGAGATATAAGACGTCAAAATTGTGGCGGGAAACAGTTCTCTCTAGAGTTTTCCTTCATTTTCCATTAGCTGTTTAAATGCCTTAAAATATATGAAAATATAATTGGAAGTTGATAAAATTTTGCATATTGTCTATTTTATGCATGTTAAAGTGACCTATGACCAAGAAAATATGATCCATGTGCAAAAACATTTAACCCTGTTTGAGTGGATAAAACTGAGGATATCGAATGTTTCTGAAATCTGATGCACATACTCCCTTAAAGGAATTTATTGGAGTATAAACGGGACCAATTCACTTGCAAACAAATAATTTGATATGATATGTTTATGAGTGATTTGGTCCCGTTTATACTCCAATAAATTCCTTTCAAATGGTGTTTAATCCCTATATTTCTTTTTATTTTATGATAAGTAATTAAATTCTTATCTATATTATGCTAATCACATGTTTTTTTTTGCTCCATTTAATTGTCTTGGCGTATGAATTTCTAAGGTGAACTTAAATGTAGTTCGGTCAACATGTTCTATCGAAAAATAAACAACTTCAGAAATTGCTACTGGAAGTAAATGCAACCAATCATGTCAGCGTATTTCTTAATATGCAAATTATATAAGAATTATAAAAGAAATATGACATTGTCTGAGGTTTATTTGAAAGATGTTGAAAGCTAAGCACCAGGAAAAACAAATTTCCAAAAAAATCACAAATATTCGAAACAATTCCAAGTTGTACATTGAGGACATCTTTTCTGATAAAAAGGAACACAATAAAACAATGACTATGGCAGTTCCTAACAGGGTAAATTCTTGTTTACCATGACCTTTGACCTTGAAAATATACAGAGGTATTACTTTTGTTTATGAAGTTTTGTAATCCTAGGGTTCTAACTTCATCTTCATGCGGAATTCAATTATATGAGTTAGCTTTTGGTTGCATGTCAAAGGTCATCCTTAATATCGTGTAAGAAAGAATTTTTTTACTTCTACTGACTTCAAACCTTGATCTTTGACCCTGAAATCTGAAGAGGTCAGTCTCTCTTCATTGTAATTCCATGTTTCTAAATAATATATTGGGCATAATTTCTTACATCTTCTGACCTTGATCTTAAAATATAACCTTTAAATTTAGAAGTATATATGCATTGCCTTCTCTGTTTCATAAGAAGGATAATAAGTTCAAATTCTAATTATAAATTCGGTTCTATACATTAAAATGTAAAAGGATGAACCATCGAACAGGAAATTTTCAATGTGTTGAGGGGCAACTGTAACAGACATATAATTGAAAATCATGGCACAGAAATTAAAATAGAGATCAGATTCAAATAAAAAAATCAACAAATTCTATATATAGAGCAGAGTTGACAATACACAACTCAAAGTAGAAGTATAATTTAATAAATATATTTATATTATGACATAAGACAATGCTATACTGAGTATTTATACAATAAGACATGATTTTATAAGGCCAACAAAAATTGGAAATTTGTTATTTTTATAAAAAGGAATTGGAATGATATTGTGTGGAATGAAAAAAGCAGAAATCAGAAGTAATATAGGCCAAGTCATTTTACTTAAAAATTGAATGCAATATTTTGTAGTTTTATTGGAGTGTACCATAGCCTATTTTGAATGAAGTGAGCTATACAATACTTATTTTTACATTCTGTAAATAGAATGCAAGTGTTCACAAAAGATTACTTAATAAAAATATTGGACGATGCAGCATTTATCTGTCAAGATTACTCTGCCGTCTTTGTTTACTTTTATTGTTGTCAAGGAGTTGCATGCTTGTATAGTTTTACTTACTGATAAAACACAGTAACCAATCATATACCGTGATCTCCATACGAAGCAGCACAGTGTTTTTAGTTCATTTTTCAATTGTGATATTAAGCCTGTATTATTGTTTTTTTTGTATAAAATTCTTGCATGTACAGATAATTCATTGGTAAACATATAACAATTTTCTTCAATAAATAATGGTAATGAAATTTAATTAACATCAACCTATACTTGTAAGTATATAAATTTTCAAATTATTTGAATTTGAAAACATTCTAGTTTTCAAGATGAGCACACATATTAAACAAATGCTTCTCTCTACAATTTGATTCCAAAATAGTTCATGCCAGCATGTAACCAATTAAACTCTGAAGTGCTCTAAAAGTGGAAAGAATTTAAAAACAGACAGGAGTAACCCATACACAAGTACATGAAAACACATATTACCAGATTTTACATCTTATATTTACATTATCACTACTTTTTAAGGTGTCTCAGTGGTATTATTCCGCCATTTTTGTCTAATAATTGTTCATTTAGGTTTCATTTATTAAGAAATTTAACAAAATAGTTATTTAAAATGTAAAGAAAGTTCAAATGTATTTAAAATTTATATTCCTAATCCTTTTTATAACATTTCGTTACAAAAATGTGAGCTAAAACACATGAACTTTTAATCTGTAGCTGGATTTACAGAACACAGAAATTATTCAAGGGAGATAATTTGATAAAATAATTTAACTAAGATATCACTAGAGAAATTAACATTTTGCAATTTTTCTCTCTAAATTCAACGGTGACCCCTAATTTTTATTTTTGATATGTAAACTACATAATAATAATTAAACACATGCAAAGTATGAAAAAATTCTATAATAGATTTTTCAAACTATCGTCTCATATAATCATATTCCCTTTCATTTCTATGTAAAATCCTGAAATTTTCAATTTCAGATTTTGCGCTTAAATGCACGGTGACCCCCAAATTTCATTTTACATTTTGAACAACAATACAATTATGTTTCTACACAGAAAATTTTACAAAATTCTATAATAGGAAATTAATACCCTGCAGACACCTTAAACCTTGCTCTATCTATTTTTTGGCACAAAATCATCACCAACAAGTTATAATCATTTTAAAATAACAGTTAAATGGAAAGAAAAGAATGATTTCCCTTTCACAACTGTCATTAGAACTGAGTAGAGGAGGCTTGAAACAATTTCAATTGTATACACCTTATTACTGTATAGCGACAATATATTTCCCTAAGAAAGCAACCAAATGTAAGCGTGCAATAAATTTCGATATTGCACGAGTGCAAATATGACTGAAATTTCGTGACATCATTGATAACCAAAATCCCATTTTAAACAGAAATTTTGGCGTTACTACACAATAAAAGGATTATTTCATGAATATTGGGCAATATTATCCCTCTTAGAATAAATATTGCACTCACAAGCTCATGCAATATAAAATTCTACTTGGGACAATATTCCCCAATATTCATACAATAACCCTATAATATTCATTACTGTATTGCAACTCTTAAAAATTAAAATATATGAACAATTTTTTTTTACATCAACTGTTTTAACATTTTACCATTGAAATTTATCACTGACCTAATATACTTTCATTCTGTATGTAGTTTTTCTTAGGGTGGTTATTTCATGGAATGTTAATTTCATACCAAAAACATGGATGTATTTGTCATGAAATGAATGACTTTTTTTGGCAATATTCACATGTCATTATAATAGACAATGGACATTCTGTACATAACATAAAATAAAACGTTTTATACAGCAGAATTGAATACATATAGAAAACATGTGTTATCCATGAACTGAGCATTAAACATGTGTACAAATTAATCAAAGTAGGGAGGTACTGAGTCAATTAATGTCGACTGAAATTAATGAGCAAATTACTCCGAAAAAAGTGTGTTTGTCTTTAGTTTGGAGACTATGGTTATCAGAATTACAATCGTGATTTATTATTCTACATGTATATATATATATATATACTGAATTCATAAATGAAATCATCTTTTTCAACAAAACTCTGGAACCATGTTCAAAAAGATGTCACGAAACTACATCAATGTGTGGGTCTCCAAATCCTATTTACGATTTTCGATTTTTGGCCCCACAGCTAGCCCTTGTATACATCATTGATAGGGTTGCTGCTGGTGTTCCAACACCCTACCTTCATAACCTTATATTATTAATATTTAAAAAATCCATACCTATTCATTTATTTTCCACTGTCTTAAGGTCACCCTTTTCCATCAGGTAATTAGAAATGATTGGAAATGATGTACAGTAAAATGCACAGTTAAATTCCCACTGGGCAAATCAGATCAGTCCCCTTTCTCAAGTTTTATAACATACTGCCTTTGATGGCTGATATATTTGTGCATGATCAGCAGCTGTGTAAAATGTTGGGGTCTTACCATATTAGTTTTGTAATCATAATTGACCTTATCATATATTTACATGTATTATCATTTTGTATACAATTTTTACTATACCCTGTTATTGTTACGTATTTTGTAATTCCTCTCCTAGTTGACAATATATTAGACTTTTCATCATTTAATGAAATCACAATCTGTTGAAAATAAATAACAAAATACCGATATGATGATTACAAACATGGAATTCAAGACATTAACATTCATTTATGTTTGAAGGTCATAGGTCATACTTGTATGGAGTTTAATACATGTCACCGATGAACAATAGATTCTGCAGTATTAATTTAATAGTTTCATTGATGAAATTCATTGATCATTACTTAAACCATTTTTCACCCATAGATCAAATTGGCTGATTCTACATTAATATATGTCCTATCGGTGAATTATATTGCAGATGAATTTCATATAAAGCGTAAGAAATGCACAATGAGGTTTTCTCCTTTTTATGTGACTTCTAAGTCAATCTCAAGCTGCATGCGCAGCTCGTTAATTGACAAAAAGTAAATGTAGATAAGTCACATATATATCTGTGTTTACTAAATCTTTGGTCCAAAATTTTCCTTAAGAATAATAATAGTTTCTTACACTAGTAAATATAAAAGATCAGGGATACCTTACATGAGTGTAAGAAATCCCATCTTTTCCAAAGGTGAGAACAGGTAAACGGGGGTAAAAGATGTAGAATTTATTAAACAAGTGGAAAAAATCCTATTTTCTTTTAACTCTGGTCAGAGACATAAAGATACAGAGATTAGCAGCTAGCTGAAATCGTTGACATCACGCATGTAAACTTGCTCCAATGATGCAACACAAGATTCGGAACTCCTTGTAATTTTTGTCAAGTTTACCTGTACGGGCAAAATGTCCCGATGGTAATGCTATTGTTTTTACAGATGTATCGTCATTTAATAATTGTGTTTACCTGATATTACACTTAATATCCATGACAATTTGTCGGTATTCAATAAATAAAATGTTTTGTTGACATTTCTACAGTTTTAATTTAAAAAAATATGTGTTGGGAAGTAACAGTTGACTAACATCACAGGAAATCTTGCACACGCATGTTATTACCGATTTCTACATAGGATTAACCAAGAGTCTCTAATGTCTCTGCTCTGGTCAAATGTAAGGACCAATGTTTTTTGTAAAATACATTGGTCAAACTGACTAAAAGGAACTTTTCTTTTCATGTAGATTTTTGAATTGTAACATCAAATTATTAATGGAGTATATCACATTTACAAGTGTTTTGACAAAACAAATTGCAATATCTAATTAAACTTTTATCTGTGTAAGACAGATTGATGTAAGCCCATCTTCTATATATGTCCAGATGTCCCATGTGAAAATACTACTAGATGATTATATTTTGGAATTCAATAGTTTTTAGATCAAAATTAATTTTGTTTTGATGAAAAACAATTGACATGTTAAAAAAACATGGTGTTAATGATCTTTAACTTTGAAAAATAGGTATTATTGCCCATTAACTTTGGTCATGAGTAAGAATTACAAAAGCATTAAGATTATACATGTACTTTCTTTGATTGCATTTTGACTTAAAAAGTGAATAAAAGCCAGCAAGGAGGTGCTCTCAAAAATTTATCCTGCTTTGCAGGCATCAAAGAAAAAACATGGCCTCTTGATTTAGGAGGCACAAAAACAAATTATAATAATTTATACATAATCATTTAAACAAATCATTTCTTTATTTTGGACAACAAGGATTATCCACCATTAACATGACATCTATCCCATAATGCTCTACTAATTCCATCAGAAAAGTTCGATCACCATAAGGATCAAGTCCCATATTTTTCATGTGTTCAGAAGTTAACTGTCTATCCTGAGAACATGACACTTCAAGCAATGTGTGAAAAATTCTGTTGTTCTGTTCTGTAAAAAATCTGAAAAAAGAAGCACACTGCAAATTTCAAATTTTTTAACTTTAAGTTGCAAAACAAAAGTTTTTTCATTGACAGTTTTTGGAACTTGGAATTTGTTTTTGTAGAAGTTCTAATTATATTTATTAACAGAGCTGTTGCCTTTTCCATACCTCTTTATTCTTAGTGAACAATTTAATTAACCTTATGTTTCATGTTTTTAGCTATCATTGTCTAAATTTGAAAGTAGCCATATTAACCTGAAACTGGCAAGGAACGGCAATCTTATACGTTGAGACTGTTTTCTTATTTAGATAAGCATTCAAGCAGAGATTTCATCTACATTCCACCAAAATTAATTTCATATTTATATCACTGAACATCAATTAAACATGATAAATGTATTTATTGCTAATTTGCGCAATTTTCAATTGTTTCTGAGCGACGATAATTCTATTATCACTTCACTGCGCTGATACGAACATATTATCATCAATCTCTATGGAACCTTAACAACAGCGTATTAATATGATGTCACTTGACGTTTTGTGACAAAAGTAATTCCAAGAAAGAAAGCGCTATATTTAACCAAAAATAATTTGTTTAACTAAAAAAATTATTTCATTGGAAAAGGAAACATATATCCCATATGTTTCAATAACAGAATTAGCAATAAAGATACTATTAGTAATTTGTTTTGCTCGGATGTCGCATTCAATGCAATACAAGCAGAGAATTCCATACTCGCAAAACAAATTACTAATAGTATATATATACTCTAGACCATAGTATTGCACTAATTAATTTTAAAAATAGCGCTGAAATGACATTGTTTGTTATTGCTTTGTTTTGGGTCATTCTAACCTGGGTATTGGATGTTGTCTCCTTGACATTTACCCCATTTCCTTTCTTTTTCATATTGAAATAACATTGGTACAAGAATAAAGTGAGAATTATATATTTTTCATTATACAGTGGATCTCCCGAAAATGGGCTTCTCTAAAAACCAGATCCTTCTATAAACCGAATGATATGTTTTCGTCTGGAATTTTTATCTAATTTATATCTATTAAAATCAGTTAGAATTTCCTCTGAAAACCGGTCCCTCTGAATTCCAGCCATATACATCGGTCCCAAACATATATTTTCTTCTAAAATTCACTTCGAAAAACCGGCCAACTTTTTCGTGGACAATAAAATTGTCCAAATCTATTCAACATGTCATATTATCTCTTGTCATCTTCATTGATAAACAAGAGCTACCCTGAATGGCGTCCAATTATACCCCCGCTCTGGCGGATTGTACCCTGAATCATAGAAAAGTGCAAATTCAAGTGTGTGTGTAAACCCAATACAGAAGTGAACATCAAAATTGACTAAGTCAGTAAACAGGAAGTAGTGTCTCGATTGGTCTGAAAACACATCCCACAATATGATATGACTATACAAAGCTTGTGACAAAATTTCAAAGCTGCATCATAAAACAATGTAGAGAAATCTTTGAGGAAAAATTACTCCATTATGCCACTGACAAAGTCGGTAAACAGGAAGTAGTATTCCAATAAGTCAGAAAACACATCCCACAATATGGCATGACCATGCAAAGCTGAAAATTCACTCTATAATGCTACAAGTGTCAAAATTGACCAAGTTGGTAAACAGGAAGTAGTATTCTGATTGGTCCAAAAATGCATCCCACAATATGGCATGATTATACAAAGCTTGTGACAAAATTTCAGATCTGTACCTTTTACCATTGCTGAGATAAATGCTGCAAAAATGTGTTACGGACGGACCCCCACACACACACGCTTGCACACACGCACACACGCACACACACACAGACTGAAAACAGTATACCCTCTTTTCCCGATGGGGAGCAGGGGTATAATAAGATTTAACAGATTACTGACATTATTGATTGAAATGTACAAGAATGCAGGAAAATATACTGAAATAGTTAACTCACAGCGTAAACTGACCTTACAGATCATACATTACGTTTCTGTTATTATTGTTCAGATTGAAAAGATCCGATTTAGGAAGCTCCAAAAACCTGAACCTGTTAAAACCGGTCTATTTCTTTGGCTGAAACAGATGCCAGTTTTTGGTGGTTCTACTGTAGTGTTTAATACGATTCATCAAATTTAACTGTCTGCAACATTCATTTTTTTCTTGACCTGGTTATAGATATTATGTAAATGAAATATCCAATGAAACTTCGTTTAATCATAGTTAACTTTAATTTCTGTTACAGAGAAATCCTCTACAGCCTTCGTCCTCCAGAATTTTAAATGCTTTGTAAGTGTTTGGTGATTTAAATGCAAATTTCTACAAAGAATTTTCAAAATATCACTACATCTAATACATGTATTTAACATATCTGCAAAAACCTTACGTCGTAAATAATTCCTCTTCATCCATGTCTTGATCTTCATAATTAAACTGTAAAGCTGATCTAAAATTAACATACATGTAGTATATTAATTTGATTCCTAGACCATCAAATAACTAAATTCAAGTAAAATAACAAACAAACAAATTCTCTATTTCTTTGAATTTAAGTTCTATAACAAACATACAAATTCTGTATTTCTTTATTTTTTAGTTCTATACATTACCACTGTCCACAATCTTTTATTAACACTCCTTTTATTGCAGATTTTTATTCTTTAGAATGGGATCAATCTTCAAACATATCAATTTATGAAAAAACCAAATAAACGGAAATATATGTGGTTTTATACCTTCAGCAATATTTCAAACTCCTCTTGTTTTGTGCAATTAAATATTAATTTTTCATAAAAACTTAGAAGATGACCTGCTGAGTATATAATGTTTGCATCTGAGAGGCAGGTGTGCTGCCATGTGCAAGCAGACAGTAAAACAAATAAAGGTATAGACTCATAAGAGTAAACTCCTATGAATTTTTGTAACAAGAATATTAAAACACAAAATACATGAAGATTATGCAGGAAGGCAGCCATTAACTATTCATATGGATTTAACAGGGCTTGATTATTCGGCTCATTTGGTTTTATAGTGCTATTGCTATAACATGAACTATTTTTATTCAAGTGTTCTGTCATGAGTTGTATTATGTTTGTATTTGTGTCTAATGGAATATAAAGTATAATATTCTGCTCTAGTTAAGGGGGTTCGCTACTGTGTTTCAAAATAAATAGGATTTCAAGTAAACATGATTTTTTGTTGGAAAATTTTTAAAAAGTAATTTAAGTAAAAAAATTAGTATGTTGATGATCTTATTTTTGAGATAAAGTGATTGAAAATTTGGCGGGAAACTGAACTCCTCTGATTTTTCATAGGATAAGCATTAGCAAAGTTTGACCATGAATGTGTCACAATATATAGAGTTTAATGAAATTTTGACAGAATGCTCAAAAAGATGATTTGAAATTATTGGAAAAAATAAGGGGGTCAATGGGTAAAAAATTATAATGCTTTTAAATGGTTAAAACCCGAGGAGGAATCCCCCGAGGATTCTGAAAATCTGACTGAAATCCCAAAACATTAGGAGCAAACCGTCTTAAATATCCAGATTAATGATGCAATTTGATTGGGTTATGAGGTACCTAGCTAAAACAAAAACTTGTAAAGGAAAATTGTAGCACTTCTACCAGAATTTAATAGTTTTCTGGGACTTCAGATGGGAAATAAAACACAAAGAAAACATACTAGTATCCCCTGTGGAGATTCCTGAATAACATATACTTTATTCATTTGGTAGATGCATTGAAGTTTTTTTTTTTTGCTATCTGTTTGAAGATATCTTCTCAGGAGAATTGACATTGATTTTTTTAATTTTGTTTTAATTTTCTTTTTAACTGAATTTCAATGCAACCTTCGTTAAAAAGTGTACATTTGTATTAGGTATGAATATACAAGAGCTGTCCCCCAATGGCAGCCAAGATATACCCCTGTTCATTGTACCCTGAATCAATATGGTAAATGCAAAATTTAGATGGATGTGGACACAGTACAAGGTGTGGACATAATACGAGTATGGACACAATGATATAATCCTCAGAAAATAACTATACAAGAGTTCCCTTGAAATTATTCTGTCAAAATCAGAAAAAAAATTACCTGATTTAAGTCAAAATATGTCCCCTTCCTGGCTTTCAACAATAATTATATTCCTTCATGCACATCGTCCTTCCTTTTTGCAAAATTTCATCAAAATCCTTGAAGCGGTTTAAAAGGTGTTGTGCTTACGAGGTATTGTGTGAAAACCCTAAGTCCAATTATCTACCCTTCCTAGTTTCCGACAATAATAATATTCCTTCATGCACATCTCAATAAAATGTCCTTCCTTTGTGTAAAGTTTCATCAAAATCCTTCAAGTGGTTTCAGAGGAGTTGTGGTTACAAGAAGTGTGGACAGACAGACAGGGTGATTCCTATATACTTAACTTCATTTACAGGGGGAATGATTAATTTTAATTGTTTAAACAAGTAATGTATATTTTTTTCCTCTGAGGTATCTCACCTTTGATTGTTGAGTTTGTTATATTTATCTTTGTCAGCCACACTTAATTTGAGTAAATCTTTCATCATTGGTGAACACGGCTTTATGATTTGATTATCTACATAAACATCATATAAACTTGTCTTCACCTCAAATATCTTTTCTGTTGTACCTAAAACATACAACAATATCTTTGTTATATACTTTATGAAGATTTCACAATGACTAATTTATTGAATGTCATGATGCAACATTATTATTATTTCAGCATAAAAAAAATATGAAAAAAATCACCTATTAAATGTTAAATTGGCTTATCAGCCACTAAAACTTTAAAGTACACATACAAGTAAATTGGAACAAATCACCTTTTTACTACATGTACGATAAAAAGAATATTTCAGAAATTAAGTTGTGAAAATTGTCCTATGAAATATGTAAATTGTTATAAGAATGGTCGTTTGTTTTACAATCTGATACTGAGTATGATATGAATAATAAAATTATAAGGTCAAAAAAGCAATATATCACAAGAGACGCATGTAGACTATTTTGTTTTGCTATACTTTAGATGGGAAGTCATATAAATTCCAACATAAAGAGGAAAACAAGAAAAAAAACCAACATACATGAATGCTTTGTTAATATCATGAATTCCGAGTACATGCTAGAACAGCACTGAAGAGATGAACCTCCTCTCCGTTTGAATAAGGAACATCTAAAAATTTTAGTTTTCTTAACAAACATGCAAGATGCACTGTATTCTGACATGACTCTTGTTAATCGTCAATCAGTATAATACTCGTCAACCATATATTTGGAACATGCGCAAATGGTATCGGAATATGAGAAAACGGGATGAAAAATAACAATGTTTTTCTTCTCAGTTTATGAAGGTAATAACGGTTAAGAACAGTTCTGAATTAAATCATGCTAGTCAGACAAGTAAATGTGTATTGTTTTGCTTTCGATTTGAATTTTGGACTTGCATCCTTTTGAAAGCGTCAGATTGTGTATTGTGACGTCATAGACACAGACAGCAATGGAGGCGAAATCTGCCTTCTCTTAGGTCGCTTTAGGATGGAAAATTCCATTTTCTGTCATATTAGAATTGAAATAATTCATGGAAGGTATATGGTTATTGTCATTTAACCATGGACTTGGCCTTTATATTCATAAATTTAACCCCTCGCTAACGCTCTGGGTTAAATTCGAATATAAAGGCCCAGCCTATGGTAAAATTTCCAATAACCATATACCTGCCATGAATTATTTCTCAATTCATCAGGAGTGTAGTTATGTACATAAACATTTATATATATTATACCTACATGCAATATAAGATACTTCAGACTCTAATGTTTCAATATCAGCAACATTTACATAAAAGTGGGGCTTCATTTCATGTCCCAGTCCTCCAATGTCATGGTTACCAAGGCAACAGGCACAATATACTGAAATGAAATATGTCAACTTATAATTCATTATATAGATATTTGAGAAATATGAAAATTGCATGAAATTTATAAGTACAACAGCTTTCCTGGTACTTGGTAATGATAATACTAAAGAAGTCCAAACATTTTGCATGTGTTTAATTTTTGCTATGTTCCTGGCTAACAATCCAGTACAAAATTACAAAACTTCCAACTCTATTTAAATGCACTAGATAAGCCAGTGAAATGAGAATTATAAAACAAAGCAAAATTTACCCTGCCTTGTTCTTCAACAATTCACAAATATAGGGAAATTAAAAATAACTCAATATACAAAAAGTAGGGTATAATTTTTTGTTTTAGATGTCTCCAATGGCAGGTCTTTTCATGTAGACAAAAAATAGCTACCACAATAGAGATTCACGTTCGATAACTTTTTGAAATAAAAACTGTTTAATATGAGTTTGAATGAAAAGTTTTCTCTGAATAAGAAGACTCCAGAAAAATGAGTGACCTTATCTTAAACTTGAAAACGGTATGTGTCTTAATTTCTCTTTTCCACCTGAACTAATACAGAATGGCATTTTTATCGTTTATTTTGCTTCTAGCATTTGAAGAAAAACAGTGATTTTTCACTCTTACTTGGTATTGGTTAGCCCCCATTCGCCACCTATTGGCAAATAGATAGATTATGCAATAACTGATTTTTCTACCAATTTTCATGAGTATTTATTTATCTTTTTGAGAGCGATCAAATTTTGAAATATGGACTTTTGCACTAACTGCACAGGTAAATTCATTATGTATCAAGAGTTGAATTTTTGCAATAGTTGCTGAGTTAATTGATATTGCTACAAAAAATATTCAATGTTTCAATTTTATTTTAGGTCTCTGATAAGAGATTGCTAAGAACTTTTTTTTGTACATTGCTGTGTTGGATTGTGATAAGTAGTAGTTATTACCCTGAGAGTGTATGCCAATGGATTATAACTTATTTATACCATGACCCTATGGTCCATGTAAAATTGAAGTTTGTAATAATTCAGGTGGGGGTTTACAGGAATTTCACCCCAGATTATGAAAAAGCAGAATTAATGCAGGATATCTGATTACATTTAATGACATTATGGTACAAATAAAATATATTTGCTTGTCATATTGAAACTTTTCATTGACTTATAACTTGGTCCCCATAAAATTTTGTTTTTTTTCTTTTCTACTAATGTTAAGAGTTAAAACTTACAATTATACTTGTGAATGCCTTAAACTTGTTTACATGACAATGTTTGTGATTGTTTTTTTTCCATTATTTATCACTTGTTGACAGAAGTCATGGTTATAAAGGCCATTGATGTAGATAAGGAAAAAAAATACCATATAGTGGGTTATTTTCGCCTGTCAAAAATTTCGCAGATTCGATTGGTAAATGTATGCAAAAAATTTAAGCATTTTAAATTTTCGCGGATTAGCAAAGATTCTATATATATCATAAGAATACATAAACTATTTGCAGAATTTATTTTTGCGATTAAAGTCCATCAGCGAAAATTAAAACCTCACGAAAATTACCCGCTATACAGTATTTTGAAGATTCAGCTGGAGTAGAGTTAACTGTTAAACGACAATCAGTACTACATTCATGTCCTTGATTACCAACACTGCTGGGATTTCAACAAGCAATATGAAAATAGAACAATTACAGAGTTGGTTATGCCATTTTCACAGTCAGCACTCAGGTCTTTCGAAATCCTCGCTATAACATAGATGATGAACAAAAAAAAAATCATTATTCCATTGTTTTGTATTTTCCCAAATTTATTTGGATTTTGTCTCATGGCAATTAGAAAGCAAATATGTTATAGTAATCTTGACCTTTGAACTGACCTTCCATTGTTTTCAAGTGTTACTACAAATGAATTCAGGGGACTTACCTCTATAACAAACAACACCTATTGGTGGGGGTGAAAAAAATAATATTCTCTGTTGTAACAGTGCAAATTTCCATAGTATAAATATCCTTTCTCCGAAAAATTTCATAAACTGTGAAAAACATCCAGCAGGGTGGGTTATCTGTGAAAAAGACAAAATTGAGCAAACATGAAATACGGTACCACAATACCAATATACTTTTTATTACTTTCAAAATTGAGATAATACATATATCATACCTGTCAACTCCTTGTGATGAAATAATCAAGTCATGACTTGCAGAGAATTTTTCAAATACTGGTATCAGTTCATACTTTGCGCAAAACTTTTTAAGCACAATATGTACATTTCAAGCATTTACTTATCAATATTAATACATGATGCCAGAGATGGCATGTATTATTATCTGAGTGTTAACAAGTGGTAAATTGATATCTCAGGATTTTAAAGACCAAATATGCAACTTTGGAAAATCCACAATAAGGCATAAATAAGTCAAAGTGTGACCTACAAAAGTGGAGTCGCCAATCTAATTAAAATTAGATCTCCACACTTATGCTCTTTTATTTTGGTCGCTGCGTGGACCAAGTGGTCTGGAGGAGTTGTTGCCACAAAGTATGTACCCTATGGTGGACGGAATAATAAACGGACGAACGGATGGATGAACGGACACCATGATCATTATATACTGCTGGCTAAAGTAGGGGTATAATAACAACATGTTTGACTGAACACATACCTTCATTTCAGGTAATAATTCACGATTAGGTGTTGATGACGATGAAGATGAAGTCATCTGTTGTGGTAGAGCAGATGAGGAATTCAGAGTTCCTTTTTTGTCATGGTAGAACACTTCTAAATGAGCATAATTTCCTGGTGTCTCTAACTGATGCCTGTTAAATATAAAACAAGGTATATTGAAAAATCCTTCGAACTTTTACTGTAACATCCAATTTCCTTGGTGTCTTGTTACATGTAAAGGATAGATTTATTTTCGTTAACTAACAGATGACACAGGTTGATAATTCAAGACAACACAGTGTAAGCCCTACCGGTATTTGTTGACTCAATTTACAGCAGGAAACACAATACTGAACATAAAATTTAAGAATGAGAACAGTATGGATAGGCAATTAAACTGTTGGTATACCAAGGAAAACATATGTTGCCTGCACTATATATATTGAAGAATACTTAAATTTTCCATACAAATTATGCGAAAATGATAAAAAAAAACAAGAAAACATGGCATATATGCTACATGCAAAATGGCTTGATATCACTTACCTACATGTACACTGATGTGAAACTCACTAACCTACATGTACACTTACATGTGCATTTGCCTGAAACGACTTACCAAGGTATAAACTGGTCTATTGGTTCAAGTGTGCAGTGGCGGATTTAGGGGGGGCAGGTGGGCCCGGACCCCATAGATTGGGAAATATTTAAAATTCCTAGAGGTTTTCAGAAAATTGGGTTCTGGACCCCTCCATTTTTGAAAACTTATGGGTCAGGCCCCCTCCCTTAGCAGAAAG
>MJUU01065351.1:45307-65990 GCA_002080025.1 Modiolus philippinarum | reverse complement strand
GCTAAAAATTCTATTGACTACCATCAAGAGAAATCAACACAAAAAACTCAGGTTGAAATCCAATGAAAAATAAAGATTTCACATATTTTGAAGTATTGCAATTTGGCCCCTTTGACCCATTATAGCTTGGAAACCATATACTGCCATATCATGAGAACAATCCAAAGATAAAAATCCCGTCAAAATCTAATGAAAAATAAAGACTTCACATATTTCTAACAATTACAATTTTGACCCCTTTGACCCCTTATAGCTCGGAAATGGTAAGAGCTACATCAAATCTGTTGACATACTACTGAAAGCTTACATTGAGAGGAATCCAAAGAAAAAAAACCCATCAAAATCTGATGTAAAATAAAGATTTTACATATTTCTAATAAAGGGCTACGCCAAGCGCAGCATGATACGACAGCAGCATGTTGACCACTGAAATTTCGACAAAAGTAGTTTAAAGTGAATGTGGACACATTAAAGAGCTTGACACAATAATTAGATGGACACAAAAAGAAGCTTGACACAGTTATTAGCTAGGAACAAAAAAGGGAAAAATTCAACCCTTTTGATCACTTACTGATGAAAAAACGTAAGAGCTATGCAAAATATGTACTATCAACTAAAACTTTACATCCATAGAAATTCAAAGAAAAAAATTCCATCGAAATCTGCTGAAAAATAAAAATTTGACATATTTAGAAAAATTGCAATGTTGGCCCCTTTGACCCCTTGTAGCTCGGAAATGGTAAGAACTACGCCAAATCCGTTGACACACTCCTGAAAGCTTAGATCAAGAGGAATCCAAAGAAAAAAATCCCATCGAAATCCGGTGAAAAATAAAAATTCTACATAATCTGCAAATTCGCAATTTTGGCCCGTTGGGCCCTCACAGCTGGGAAATGAAACAAGTTATCAAAATCTAATAGCTGGGCACCATATTAATTTTTCACAAGGAATGCATTAAAAAAAACTGCATCAAAATCGGACTTAAAATTAAAAAAAAATTATTTTTTAGGAGATTTGCCCCTGTAGGGCCTATTTATCTCGTGAGCGGTACATGCTACTTGAAATTTGTTGGCATACCTCAGATTGGAAATTTTCTCAGGAGCAAACTGAAAGAAACCCCATCAAAATCCGATTTTATAAAGATTCTACAGACAAACATGTGAAAACATCCAATTTAACCCTTTTTGGCCCCTTTTTAAAAAACAGGTGGGGCCACAATGACTAAAATTAAGCCAAGCCTTCCTTTTGTACCAAAGAACATTATTTAAAATTTCATAAGGATTGATCTACTGGAACTAAAGTTATTGACCAAAAACTAAAGTGTCTACAGACAACGACAGCACCATACCAATATACGACCGCAAAAATTTTTGATGTCGTATAAAAATTGCAATTTTGGCCCCTTTGACCCCTGTAAGCTCAGAAACCGTAAGAGCCTTGCCAAATCTGTCGACATACTGCTGAAATCCTACACTGAGAGGAATCTAAAGAAAAAAATCCCATTGAAATTGGATGAAAAATGAAAATTTTGGGTAATCTGCACGTTTGCAATATTTGTCCCGTTGGGCCCTCATAGCTTGGAAAGGAACAAGTTATCACTAAAGGGCTACGCCGAGCGCAGCATGATACGACCGCAGCATGTTGTCCACTGAAACTTGAAAAAGTGTAATTTAAAGTGAGTATGGACATAGGAAAGAGCTTGACACAATAATTAGATGGACGCAATAAGGAGATTGACCAAGTAATTAGCTGGACACAAACTAGGGAAAATAAAAATTAGCCCTTATGACTCCTTATGATTCCTCTTTGACCCTCTATAGCTCAGAAACGGTAAGAGCTACGGCCAATCCATTGACATAATGCTGAAAGCTTATATCAAGAGGAATCCAAAGAAAAAAAATCCCATCGAAATCCGATGAAAAATAAAATTTTTTGGTAATCTGTAAATTTACGATTTTGGCCCCCTTCGGCCCCTCATAGCTCGGGAACGGCAAGAGCTGCGTCAAATCCACTGAAATAGTACTGAAAGCTTACATCAAGTAGAATCCAAAGAAAAAAATCCCATCGAAATCCGACGAAAAATAAATTTTTTAGGTTATCTATAAATTTACGATTTAGGCCCCCTCCGGCCCCTCATAGCTCAGAAACGGTAAGAGCTACGCCAAATCCGCTGACATATAATTGAAAGCTTACATAAAGAGGAATCAAAGAATAAAATCCCATAGAAATTCGATGAAAAATAAAAATTTTAGGTTATCTGTAACTTTTCAATTTTGGCCCCTTTCAACCCCTCATAGCTCCGAAATGGTAACAGCTACGCCAAATCTGTTGACATACTACTGAAAGCTTACATCAAGAGGAATCCAAAGAAAAAAAATCCCATCGACACTGACGAAAAATAAAAATTTTAGGTTATCTGTAAATTTACAATTTTGGCCCCTTCAGCCCCTCATAGCTCGGTAACGGTAAGAGCTACACCAAATCAGTTGACATAGTTCTGAAAGCTTACATCAAGAGGAATCCAAAGAAAAAAATCCCATCGAAATCCGATGAAAAATAAAATTTTTTGGTTATCTGTAAATTTATGATTTTGGCCCCCTTCGGCCCCTCATAGCTGGGTAAGGAAACAAGTTACCAAAAATCTAATAGTAGAGCGCTACGATAATTTTTCATTAGGAATCCCTTGGAAAAAATTGCATCAAAATCGGACTAAAAATAAAAAAATGAAATTTTTGAAATTCGCCCCTTTTGGGCCCCAGTTATCTCGTGAACGGTACATGAGACGTGAAATCCATTGGCATACCCCAGATTGGAAATTTTCTAAGGAGTTTACTGAAAGAAACCCCATCAAAATCCGATAAATAATAAAGATTCTACAGTCAAATATGTGAAAACAACCAATTTAACCCCTTTTGGCCCCTTTTTCTAAAACGGGCAGGGCCAGGAACATAAAATTATAGCCCGGGCTAAAGCATGTGCCAAGAAACATCATACTAAAATTTGAAAATGATCTGTTCACTGAAACCAAAGTTATGCTGTCCACAGACACAAAAATACCCAATTTTACCCCTTTTTGGCCCCTTTTTCTAAAACGGGTGGGGCCATAAACCCGAAATTAAAACCCGGAATACCATTATGCCAAGAAACCGCATACTGAAATTTGAAGATGATCCGTCCACTAGAAACAAAGTTATGCTGGCCGCCGACGCCGACGACTGCGCCATAACATAATACGACCGCAAAATTTTTGCGGTCGTATAAAAATCTAATGGTGCAGCCCTATGTTAATTTTTCATAAGGAATCCACTGCAAAAAACTGCATCAAAATCGGACTAAAAATAATAAATCAAATTTTTGAAATTGACCCCTTTTCGGCCCCATTTATCTCATGAACAGTACATGCCACATGAAATCTGTTGGCATATTACTGATTGGAAATTTCCTCAGGAAGACACTGTAAGAAACCCCATCAAAATCCGATAAATAATAAAGATTCTACAGTCAAATATGTTAAAACATCAAATTTAACCCTTTTTGGCCCCCTTTTTAAAAACGGGTGGGGCCAAAATAGCCAAAACAAAGCCAAGCCATCCTTTTGTGCAAAGGAACATTGTGTCAAAATTTCATAAGGATTGGTCAACTGAAACTAAAGTTATTGACCAAAAACAAAAGTGTCTACAGACAACGACACCGGCGATGACGACAACGACAGCACCGTACCATTATACGACCGCAAAAATTTTTACGGTCGTATAAAAAGGGTTTTAAGATGAGTCCTGGTGGAATATTTTACTTTGAAAATTTACAAAATATCCTTGAGCTCTCGCAAATTTATTTCTCAATGGATTTGGATAAAATTTACACAGAAATTTTAGTTCAAGAATGTCTCAATGTGTAGTTATGCCCCTTTTTAACTTAGAAAATCGACAAAATATCCTCGTTGGCACTTTAACAAGAGTTGTCAGTAGACAACATAGCTCGTAGGGGATAAGACTGACCTCAATGCACAATAATTTTGAAGTTTAACATTTTCGTAATGGCAGTGTTTCAAAAATTTTTAAATGTGATATAAGGAAGTCACAAGATAAAAGAAAACTAGTTTCCACTCAAGAATAACTTCTAGAAGCAGGGTCAAAGTTTTTTTTAAAAATTGCCCTCAGGGCAAGGTCAAGGTCTACATTGTTAAATGGCCACAAAGCTCTCATCATAACAAAGTCACATACCAAATATGAAATCCTACCACTGAAAAACTACCTTCTAGAAGCAAGGTTTACTACCTTCTAGAAGCAAGGTTTCTACCTTCTAGAAGCAAGGTTTAAGTTTTTAAAAAATTGCCTAAGGACAAGGTCGAGGTCAGAATGTCTACAAGTATATATATACACTGTACCACAAGAAAGCTCTCATCACAAGGAAGTCACATACCAAATATCAATCCTAGCTCTTAAGGTCTCCATTCCACAAGCAAGGTTAAAGTTTTTGATGATGACACCAACACCAGGGTATCCGGACATTTGTCCAGGCTGGCTAAAAATCAATTTCTCAATGATATTTATGAAGTAGCATTAGCTCCAGCATGCCTCAAGGAAGCTTGAAGGTTGAGTCCTGGTGGAATATTTTTGTAGGAGTTAATCCCCTTTTAGCTTTGATATTTCCACAGTTTCAGTGATAATTGCCATTACTGTACCAGGTTCACAACAAAACTTCTTCAGATGCAGTAATTAATTATGTAATGGCAAATTGTAATTGCATTAAGTTCATGCCCATATGACCAATTAAATTTATGTGAAATGTTAACAGAAGATTGACAAAACAAAGACCTGTAAGCTCATTTCAAAGTCCTTATGATTCTGATGCAACATTTATATTGTGGAGAGTTTTAATTGGTCAACACTGAGTGTCAAAACATTATCTACACATCACAGGAAGAGCAGTTTCCCTGTCAAATTTGGTTCCTTGTCCAGTTACAAATACAACAGACTGAAATTCAAAATAAAATTGTGTGATTACATCAGAATGGAAATAACAGTATATTATTTGAATACTCTAGATGGCATCAATCTTGAATTGACCACCAAATACATCCCTTTACAGGCTCTGCTACATGTATATGTTGCAGACATGTGGCAAAGTGGCCAGCTAGGCTCCTGTCAGTCAAAATTCAGTAGCCCAGTTCTATATAGTCAACCAAAATTGCAGGATATTTCAGAAGCCACATGGGCTACTGGTTCTGAAATGGCCCTGGTAGTTTGCAACCCTGTGTTGGCAGTAAACTGCATTTTTGACATTCAAAGGTACCACTGATATATATACCATCCAATTTTCAAATAATATAAAGTGTTATTGTTTAATCTGCATCGATGAAAATCATAATCTGCTTCAAAGTTAATCATTGTACTAATACATGTACATTTTTGTATATCATCATTTACAAATTCATTGTACTGTTTGTACAGAAAATAAACTTGTAAGAAGAATACTTACACAAAATCCTTCAGCAGAGTATGAGAACCACTGACCATTGCCTTGAACTCAACACCATCAAGTTCAAATTCTTCTGGCTGACACCATTCTATCATATTTCCTTAAAAATTTTTAAATGAATCAATTAAAGAAATATCTGAAAGTTCATATACTAAGTATCTTGAAGGATAAAGAAAATAAGATACAAAATTATTTTGATGTTTATGTTAAAGTACAAATTGGAATCCAATAGGATCCAGTAATCAAACAAGAACAACTGTATTGATCTTTACAATACATGACTCTTGATATGAAGAGTCGAACATTTGATTGGGAAAAATTTTCAAAGGTTAAAATAACTATATACAGAATTCAATGAAAATCTAAATTGAAAATGAAGATAAATTTCGGAAAGAATATAAGAAAAATTATCGGCAATATGTACATTTTCTCTTTGATCTTACTGACTGATATTGTCAGTATCTCCGTACTGACCTGATACAAGAAAATATCAGGCAATGACGTCATGAAATTGACATCATGACTCTTACGATGTTGCCGATAAAAACAATAATGGTAGTTTTGAAGGTCTCTACAGAAAATATCACTAGTATCACAGCTTGTCCTATAAGACTCACTGCGATACGGTGATGACCTTCAAAACTACCATTATTCTATATTTATACAACTTCACAAAAACATGAAAATGTGAGGAATGCCTGAAATAAGGAACAAAAATTTGATGTACCGGTACTATAGATTTTGGCACCCACTAACTAGGCCTGATTTTCAGCAGTGGTTTCAATTGGGATTCAGAATGAGAAACAGACTGGATTTGGATTGATTTGTAATATTGTCCTACATTGTATATAAATAGCAATATATTGAATTTAAACAGCAATTATTTGTATTCTGCAGATGGTCATTTCAACTACTTGTGTCTCTCAATGCAGATAAAACAACTAAAAATAGTAATGGTGAATTACATGATACAATGCCACGTTTCATAAAATTTCAAAGTTTCAAGGGGCATAACTCCAGAACCCCTTGGACTTCTGGACCCAAAATCAAACTTGGTTTGAGATGTATAGTAAGCAATTTACATACCAAGTTTGAAGACATTATGTTATTTTGTTCCCAAGTTTTCAGCTGGAAACCCTTTAATTTGCAAAATTTCAAGTGCAAGGGGCATAACTCATGAAGTTGAACCCTTAGACCTCTGAACCCAAAATTGTTCTTGACCCAAGTTTTGTGGTAAACAACCTACATACCAAGTTTGAAAACCTTATGTTATTTCATTCACAAGTTATCAGTCGGAAACCTTCAGGGGACTGACAGAAAGACAGACACACGGCTGAGGGTATCACATAATACCTAGCCACTACATGTAAGTGTAGCTGGGTATAAAAAATTAAACAATAAATTTATGACAATATTTCAACTAGCTATACAACATGTAGTTTTATTTTCATGCATTTGATTTTACACGTATTATCAAGCAATTATAGGAATCTATTGCTTTATTCTGAATGTCATGCATGCATGTCATGTTGTGTTCAAAAACTTAAGATACCTTCAAAAGGCCATGAAGGCATTTATTTGGTTCACTGTAACCTGTACAGTGCAGCCAGAGACTATGAATCACTGTGATAGACATATCACTCTGTTTAGTGAAATATGTATATTTTATTTCCTGCTTGATCTACGTACCAACATACTTTCTTTTTGCATTTAAAGTGATCCATTCTACCACTTAACATGCAAAAGAAATTACGTAAATAGATAAATCAGAAAAAAAATATACAAATGTGGAGTGAAATGTCTATCACAGTGATTTATCATGGCAAGTCTCTGGTTGTAATAATTATTGATTAATGTTGTTGGTTGGAATTTTATACCAGTATTGAGTTCATATTCTTCACTTTATTTGGGCTAGTGTCCTTTAGTTAAGTTATGTCAGAGATAAGGTTAGCCTGACAATGTAGGGGGGGGGTCTGTTTCCCTAAATCCTGTCAATTTTTCCTCACTTTCCAGAGCAGGAAAATTTTATACAAAGACTCTTAAAAGAGACCATTTTATGATTTCACAGGATCTTTTGTCAGTGGTTCCCGCTTCACGCCCAACATACAATGTACTTCCCCCTGTTTTTACGTGCACCTTTTCCCATGATCCTGTTTATAGCTTACTGAAAAAAACAATCATGCTTCCCATTCGTACCATATCGAGACCCATTCTGCAGTAAGGCCAAATTTCTCTTAGTCTTGCCCTTTTTAGGCATATCCCTTTGACCTACCAGAGACATATAAAACATAGAGATTAGAAACTATGCCAAATCTCATATCATATCGTGGCCACTAACAGGAATTAAAAAGATTACAAAAAGTGGCGCGATAGCCCGAAGTAATCATTAAAAATTACAAAAATACGCAAAAATGAAGATAGAATAGCCAAATGACAACATCATACGCTTTTGTACATTTTACACGCATCTATACATAAAAAATCATTTCCAGCAAAGTTTTATGCTGCAACCTTTGGATATGAATTGAATTTCAAAGACCATCTTCGACTCACGACTCCGAGGTTAACTGACAATAAATCCCAAAAATATGTAAAAACGGAGGTTGATTACCAATATGACAATACCTTTACTACACTTTACAAGTATCAACACATTAAAAATCATTTCCAGCAAAAAGTTTTTTGATGCAACTTTGACATCATTTGGGACTTTATATTGGACACGAAATGAATATTTCAAAGACCATCTTTGAATCCAGGTTAACTGACAAAAAAAATCACAAAAATATGAAAAAAATGAAGGGTGATTATCGAAATGACAATACCTATACTACATTTTTCAAGTATCAATACATAAATCAAAGCTCCGATGGAGCTGAATCTCGAAGCCCTGAAAATCTACATGTGGCAAAACTTCGTAGTCATCCAAAGAACTGCTACATACGTCTTCATGTATTAAGTTATTCCATAATACGTGAAAATAATCGGATAGTGTGATTTCGCATGTTGATTTCATTGCTATAAATATGCAGTACACTGTCACAGGTAAACAAATGTTATTTTCATCTCCCAAAGTACTACGCGACAAGTTCCTTGATCCGAGACGTAATATAAAAAATGAGTAATTTGATAAACATGCATATTGTTTTCAATTTATTAAAACAACACTGTATTCAACTCAAGAAAATGAAGAAATATAACTTAAATACTAAATGTATACGATTTTGAAAGAAACTTGCGCACTATATTTTATCGGAAGCACGAAGATCATCTTTTAGAGCTGTTAATAGGCTTGAAGCCTCATGCGGGGCACGTGATTTTTTCTTGCCATATCAATATCTCTCCAGCCATTTCATGGCTTCGAGATAAAAATTATTTCCAGCAAAAAGTTTTTTTGATGCAACTTTGACATACCATTTGGGACTGGACATGAAAATGAATATTTCAAGTCCATCTTTGAATCGAGGTTAACTGACAAAAATCACAAAAATATGTAAAAACGAAGGGTGATTATCCAAATGATAAAAACTTAACTACATTTTACAAGTATCAATACATAAAAAATCATTTCCAGCAAAATGTTTTTTGAGGCAACTCTGACATACCACGAAAATGAATTTCAAAGACCATCTTCAAGTAGAGGTTTACCAACAAAAAAATAACAAAAATGTGTAAAAACGAAGGATGATTACTGAAATGACAATACCTTTACTACATTTTACAAGTATCAACACACAAAAAACCATGTCTACAAAAAAGTTTTATGATGCAAAAAATCAGAAAATAATCTCCATTTGTCGTCAATGTTTGAACAAGCTATTCGCGCGATCTACGACGCTATTTCAACATAGTTATACCTTTTCGAATACTAACTAACTAAGAATATGATTTTAAAACTCGCCGGAATAAAACAATATAAAATTTATCTGCATTATTCTCAAATTTGTAACGAAACACTTCTTTCCCGCTTCGATATTGTAAAGTAAAACAATATGGCGGATGACGCTTCTCGTTGTATCTCGTAGGATCTCGTTGCCGTTTGCTAAAAAATTCATTTACATGGGCTTAACGATAACCTTCCAATCTCCGTATTTGAATGTCTCTGGACCTACTGTAGAAGTAACCAAAGCCATATGCAATGAAATACCTGATCTTGTGTCAAATGTAACAACAAATACACAAACTATATAGTCAAAATCTGATGCTAGGGAAGACGAGGAGGAGGTTGCTTTGATGGTCCCATTTATTGTTTTAATCCCTTTTAATTCGGGTGGGACGTGAGATATTCTTTTTCTTGGATGTGGATAGTTGTAATTATCTTCATCTGTGTCCGCTAGTAGCGGTGATCTCTCTTCCCCTGCCATTTTATGGCCACAATTCAAGATTTGGTTGTCGATTTTGTCATTTTCATAAATAATAAGACCACTTCCGGTAAAAGGATCTTCTAAATTCGAAACAGTAACGGTATTGACAAGAACCATTCTTAGTGCAAATTCCGTATAAAGGTCAGTCAGAGACATGTATCTATAGTCTCTGGGTCAGCGTAAAAAACAAAACTAATGATGGTGGTAGGTGTGTTAAAAGGGACAGATAAAATTGAATGATTTTACAAGGATATTGTAATATATCTCAATATTATATGAGAATCTTACTTAACCTTACCTCTGGATCTTCACCTCCTTTGTAGGAGAACCATACCATTGGTATGTAGAACAAGATTCTTTATCCGTGCAGGTGTAATGGTGGTATTGTGCTCGTGTGAATATAAAACCAATCATCATTGAAATTAAAATATATATTTTTTTATGTACATCCACCATCCACAGTGTAAGGGGGCTTATAATACAATGGGCACATTGTATAACTGTTTCAATTTCTATCGGCTCTTACTACTCGCTTAAACAGAAGTTATATAACACTTGAATAAATCGTTGAAGAGACGGTACCCAAGGACGTATACAAGTCCTTGGAGTGCCTAAGAAAATAATAAAAAAATTGGAACCAGCGACCAGAGTCTTTCATGGGGAATACCGGTTGAAATGTTCAAAGAAAATTATCATTTTTCCAAATTATTCATAAATAATCTTGATTAATAAAATCTATAACTGATATATTGCTAGCTAGGGTGCATTGAACCTTCAAAATAAAAATTTTGACTGTAATACTCTGAAAATTCCATTTACATGACCGTATGTCAACAATGTCTTTGTAATGTTACTATTTCCAATGTTATGTAAATTTTGGTTAACAAAATATATTTGAAATAAAAGATTTTTTATTACCTCCTAGCTTGGTTAAATCAAGGATTTGTATAGTGACTATACAAATCCTTGGTTAAATTTTCATTTCGAAGTTTTACAATTGAAAACCTTCCCGTGATGTTCACATGCAAAATATATTGTATATATAAATCAAAAGAATTTGACTTAAGGAGTTGTCTAAAATTTAAAATGACTGTACTTTTCGTTATATTAGTAATAAAAATATACACATGTATGGGTGGTATAGCCGTTTTTCCCTCATTTTTCTTATCATGGCACAGGGAATCACATCACAGAGTTGATGATGGACTCTTAGACCTTTCCAAGTTATTGTAAACAATGAATGTACATGAGAAAAAGTCGCTACAAGTCAGTACATGGTAAAACAAAGCAACTGAACAACGCTTTTGTTGTTGTTCTTTATTGTAAGTCTATACTCGCAAAGCAGTTCTCCGGTTCCGTTAGATTAAACTTATTTTATTGTCAAATAATAATGACAAATGGATCGGACAAAAGTTTTTCCAACTTATAAACGTCCTTTCCATATAATACATTTACAATACAATAGTGCATGCATCAGCATATCAAATACATTATTTCTAACAATATAAAGATCGAAATACTTTTGTATTGAGTAATGATTCGATATGTTACATATAAAATTAAATATAACACAATTTAGTAATTTGTAAAAACAAATGAAGTAGAAAGAAAGAAACCAATTGTTTTGTGTTCAACCTGTGATAAAACGACGGGTTTTCTTTATATACTGTTGTACACATAGAAAAATGTTTTGATTTTGTTCATCAGTCAACGAATCATTGCCAAAAAGCACAGTTTCAAGATTAAATTCAGTAACATTGAGTCTTGTTCTGAGTTCTTTACTTGCCTCAGTATAGAGGAAACATCCAAAAAAGAAACGAATGGCATCTTCTAAAACATGTCCACATCTACATCCAGTGTCATTTACAATATTTACTCTAAAAAGATGAAGCGTTTAAACTGCTTGATCGATGTCCTAATCTAGTGTGGATGATATTAAAAGTCCTGTTTCCAACTGAATACTATTTTGGAGGTTTCATAATATTATTTTCCCCGATTAAGCAGTTTTTAAACTGACTAATAGTTGGCAAATTCCTACACTGTTCACTTAATTGGTTCCATAGACCAATGGTTGAAGAAAAAAAAAAAGAGTTTGAGAAAATTTGTAATCGAGAGCGAGGAGCATTAAAAACATTCTGACGAAGATATGGAACAAGACAGTCAGATAGATAAATTGGACAGTGCCCATTACGAATTTTATAAAATAGATTTAATTTCCTTCTTTTTCGACGAGACTGTAGTGTTTCCCAACCAGTTAAAAAAAAATAAGGATTCTATACTAGCAAATTTAGGCAGGCCAGTAACAATTTTGGCAGCTTCGCGTTGAACTTGGTCAATCTTTTGAATGTTTTGCAAAGTGCATCCATCCCAAAGTTCACAAGAATACTCAAGTAAAGGCAAGATGTAAGTAAAGTAAATATTTTCTAAATTTTGACGACTAAGGCTAAATTTAAATTTTCGTAAAACCGATAACTGATTTGATGCACTTTTTAAGATATTATCAATATGGAAGGTCCATTTACAGTTTGATGAAAAGTTAACACCTAAGTGCTTATGATTATTGATAAATGTCACAGTTTCATTATTGAAAATAATATTTGGCTTGTTGGCCAGTTGAACACTAGAGAAAAGGACACATTCCGTCTTTTTGGGATTGAAATCGACTAACCAAGTTCTTGACCAAGTATATACTTAATCAAGGTCTGAATTAAGTTTTTGTTCTATTTCTAAGACGTTGTTAGATGCATACGATAATGATGTGTCGTCTGCAAATAACCGAGACACAGTTTCAGTATTATCAACAATATCATTAATTTAAATTAGAAATAGGAGAGGGACCTAAAACAGATCCTTGTGGGACACCACCATTAATTTTTCATTGTCTGACAAACAATTCTTTATCATTACTTTTTAATATTATTTGTAAGCCACTTTGAAAAATTCCTGGAAATTCTCTAAGTTCAATTTTTTTTAACCAAACCTCTATGCCAGACACGGTCAAAAGCTTTAGAGATATCGCAAAAAACAGTACACATATAGTTTTTATTTTCCAGGGCTAAACATATATTATGATACATTTCTATAAGTTGATGAACTGTTGAATGACTGTGCATAAATCCCGATTGATATTTATACAATAAAGAATTATCCAACAAGAAATTGTATATGTACTTGAACACAACTCTCTCAAAAACTTTGCCAACACAACTAAGCAAACTTATTGGTCTATAATTTGATGGATCGGTTTTGTTACCCTTTTTAAAAATAGGAATAACAATGGCAGATTTCCAGAGATGTGGATATACACTATTTCGAATTGAGTAATTAAAAATAATATGTAAAGGTAAACAGACAGTAGCTGACGTTTTTTTTCAACAAATTATGACTTATATGGTCATGTCCTACTGCTTTCCCTAGTTGTAAACAATCAACAATATCTTTTATTTCATTTGTGGTAAAGTTAAAAATATCTAATGAGTTATTTGTTCTTTTATCAAAATCGGGGGTCATAATATTTGAATCGTTCATATCCGATATTGAGCAAAAGAAGTTATTTAACAAATTTGCCTTGTCTCGATCCGTAACAACTAAATACCCGGCAGTATTTTTTAGAAGGGGAGGTATACTGCAGGATATTTCATGTCGATGTTGCTGTCCACCACCACTCAAATACCTGAAAACCACCATCACCCCCACCCCCACACTATATAGTTGGTGTTCACCATCTCTCAGATACCTTTAAACCATCATCACCACCACTCAGGTATCTTGAAAACATACCCAGATACCTCAAAACCACCACCACCACCGACACCCAGATACCTCGAAACCACCACCCCCACCCAGATACTTTAAAATCATCCCCCACCACCACCGACACCCAGATACCTCGAAACCACCACCACTACCCAGATACCTTAAAACCATACCCAGATACCTCAAAACCACCACCACCACCGGCACCAAGATACCTCAAGACCACCACCACCACCACCATTATCACCCATTTACCTTAATACCACATACAGCAGCAGCAGAAGCAGCAATTATGCCTCGTATCTGGCGCAGCAGCAGCAGACTGATTTTACCCCTTACCACCAGCAGCAGCAGATATACCCTTATATTACCCCTATAGAGCAGCAGCAGCAGCAAAAAAAACCCGTAAAAACGCATATAAATCGTATATTTTCAGTAAATATTTAAAAAAATTTTGATAACATTACATTATAACGAAATATTTTACACAAATAAGTGTAAAGAATGACAATAATTTTGACAAAAGTCACATAAAAACGTATACTAGTAAATTATTACAACACAACGAAACATTTTTACAAAAGCTGAAAACAATAGCAAAAATTAAACAATTACATTTAAAAATCATACAAAATTAAAAGAAAAAAAAATAAAAATTTAATATTTAAAAACGAAAACTCTAAAAAGAGTGTACATATTTCAAAAATATTACCATGAAGCAAAAAGTGGATTGAAGCTGTACAAAATATTGACCAAACAAATTGCTGGAACTTCAACCAATCAGAATCCTCCATTTGCAATGGATTGACCAATCAGAATGGAGGAAAATAAACCAATCAAATCCCTATTTACAAAATTAAGCGACCAATCACAGCCATCGAAACAAATATTTTTAACTATATAAAGACGCAAGTCACTTGCTTCTTCAGTCGCTGGACTGACATTCTGCAAGACAGACGCAACATGCCGAGGTACGCCCAGAATCGCTGCTACGGTTGTCACCAAATATATGATACCATAAAAGGATTATTAAGTCATAATCGTATTCACCGAGACCATATGGAATTTTGCTGTGACCAATGTCCGAAGCGGTTTACCAGAAAAAATAGAATAATTTTGAAAGACACAAAAGAAAACACTGAGGAAATATGTTTTCCATGTAACATATGTGATGCAAAATACCGGAAAAACGATAACTTGGAAAGACACCAAAGAATACATCAGAGTGGTGGAGCTCCAGCCAGAGTACCCAAAGATATGAATGAATTGAAGATTAAAGGACAGAAAATGATGCCACGATTCCAAACGAAATCTACACAGTATCAAATTATCAATGAAGGGATATGGAGTAAATGCAAATGAGACAAAGTCTCTACAAATACATGGTAAATAAGCAATGGGACACCGCTTTTATTGTTGTTATTCAAGTCCAGTTCAAAGACATCAACGCCAATAGTATAGAAGAAGTTTTAAGGATATTACATCAACTATTTGAAGCTATTCTTGAAGAAGTTACCATGTTTTCCAAACCAGAAGACCTGATCCTGATTATTCTACAGTCACCAGATTTGGACTTTCCGATTACAATGCCATTTCTGCGGGTAAATCAATTGACAAGTGAACTTTTACTAAACGAAGTAGAACGAGTTCTACAATCCAATGAACAGTTTCGATTAACAGAAGAAGTAGATATGGAAGTCACTCATGTGAATATGGAAAAGTAAAAACTGATTACGTAAATACTCGTCGATTTCTAAACAGTAAAACGTAGAAGAAATTAAGAAGTTTCAAGCCAGCATACCAGAATATCAGATTCATGTTGTAAGTCAGGACCAGTTCAACAGTTTAATTTACAAAGGTCCAGAAAGTGATCAAAAGATCTATCTGTATCATCACAATCACCATTACGATGTAATTACCAGCATGCAAGCGTTTTTATCAAAGAGTTTTTATTGTCATGTTACAAAGGATACGATCACAAAGAAGACCATGCTTGTAACGACATTTGCCAATGCTGCCATAGAATTCATGATCCAATTAAAGAAAAGGAATGGATACTCTGTGATGATTGTGGATGATATTTTAAAGGAAGTGTATGTTTTAATTTACATCAGCAATCTACAGCAGCTGGACATTCAACATGTACGAGATACTATAAATGCAAAGAGTGTGAAAAAAACCGTGAATAAACGGATGAATAAACGTTATACTTGTGAAAACACCTATTGTCAGGTGTGTAAAGATTTCTATCCAAAAGGACATAAGTGCTTTATGCTTACTACAAGTCAACGCAAACGATCAAATAATCAAACGTATATTTTTTTTCGATTTTGAATGTACACAGGAGGATCTAGTTCAGTGTGACCAAGGATATGTACCTGATGAGACAGGAAAATGTATAAACTGTAAACAAATCAACTGTGGAGTTTACGAACACAAACCCAACTTATGTGTGCTGCATAAAATATGTTTAAAGTGTTTGAATAACACTCTAAATGAAACCAGTACGTGTGAAGAATGTGCATGGAAAACAAGAGGCTCTCAAGAGCCTGTATCGCTCACCTGGGCCATTGCTGACAAATACAGTCAAAAATAATAATACCAATGTTGAATGCCAATCTTGAATCTGTTCAGACAAGCCAGACACNGGCGACGCCATTTTGTCGTTAATACACAGCTGATTCGTGTTCTCGCGTAATCTCGTTAGGCGGGATGTGAATGGAACAGCCTTTGTTTACCTCGCAGGGTGTGATTGGAACAGCCAATATTTACATCCGGTGTAACGGAAAAAAAATTTGAGAGAAAATTTTAATATCGGGAGCTTTCAGAGGCATATCGGTAGACGTGAGACCGGCTGCCGAAACTGGTAGCCTCACGGTGAGACCGGGAGGGTTAACAACTCTGGTTACAACAGCGAAACTAGAAGTTACTATGTATCCATTCATAAAAACTGCGCGCCACAGGAAATTTTTATGAATGAACCGAATCGTGAATTTCGAATGTCAGTTTAAGTGCTCTGAGATTAAAAAAAGCAAAGTATCTCTTAAAAGATATTAAATAAATACAATAAACACATAAAACGATGCAGTTGACCATGAAATGGACACTGTATCGCAACATGAATGGATTATTTTTTGTGCCTTCGTATGAATAACTGGTAAGCCGTACGCGTTTTTAACGATAGTCTGGATCATTCCGATTCTTTTCATACAAAGCAGTCTCCTTATTGTAAGAGTCTGGTTGAAACAGACTTTTTTCAAGATGGCTTTACCCGACAGCTAGAAGGCAGAGAACCTGCCTTAAAAAACTGATTACGTAAATACTCGTCGATTTCTAAACAGTAAAACGTAGAAGAAATTAAGAAGTTCAAGCCAGCATACCAGAATATCAGATTTATGTTGTAAGTCAGGACCAGTTCAACAGTTTAATATACAAAGGTCCAGAAAGTGATCAAAAGATCTATCTGTATCATCACAATCACCATTACGATGTAATTACCAGCATGCAAGCGTTTTTATCAAAGAGTTTTTATTGTCATACCTGTTACAAAGGATGCGATCACAAAGAAGACCATGCTTGTAACGACACATGCCAATGCTGCCGTAAAATTCATGATCCAATTAAAGAAGAGGAATGGATACTGTGTGATGATTGTGGACGATATTTTAAAGGAAGTGTATGTTTTAATTTACATGAGCAATCTACAGCAGCTGGTCATTCAACATGTACGAGATACTATAAATGCAAAGAGTGTGAAAAAACCGTGAATTATCAGATGAATAAACGTTATACTTGTGAAAACACCTATTGTCAGGCGTGTAAAGATTTCTATCCAAAAGGACATCAGTGCTTTATGCTTACTACAAGTCAACGCAAACGATCAAATATTTTTTTTCGATTTTGAATGTACACAGGAGGAACTAGTTCAGTGTGACCAAGGATATGTACCTGATGAGACAGGAAAATGTATCAACTGTAAACAAATGAACTGTGGAGTTTACGAACACAAACCAAACTTATGTGTGCTGCATAAAATATGTTTAATGTGTTTGAATAACACTCTAAATGAAACCAGTACGTGTGAAGAATGTGGAAAAAAACGAAGTCGTGTTTGCTGGAACGAATACGGCCGATGCCTTTTGTAACTGGTTGTTCTCTGGAAAATAGAATGGCGCTACTGTTATATGTCATAATTTTAAAGGATATGACAGTTATCCTATTCTGAATTTCCTGTTTCGTCATGGAATAGTACCGGAAGTGATTCCAAATGGCACCAAGAATATAGCCGTCACCATACCAACCTGTAACATTCGGATGATTGATTCCATGAATTTCCTCCGTACAGCTTTATCTAAATTGCCAAAAATGTTTGGACTGACGGAATTACGAAAAGGATATTTTCCCCACTTGTTCAACACGAGAGAGAATCAAAGTACCATACCATCATGTACCGGATATGAAGTTTTACCAGCCGGATAAAATGAAACCCGAGGACAGAACTACGTTCCTGAAATGGTACAACGAGAACAAAGACTACACGTTCAACTGTCAACAAGAACTGCTAAGTTATTGTCGTTCAGATGTAGATATCCTGAGACAAGCTTGTTTGAAGTTCCGTGACTATTCATCGAGATCACAACTGTACATAACCAAGGAGGTATCGATCCGTTTCAAGATTGCATTACTATTGCATCTGCATGCAATCTCGTCTTCCGAACATTATTTTTGAAACCGGATACCATAGGTATAATTCCCCGCACATGGATATCGTCCTTATGAGAAACATTCATTACAAGCAATAAAGTGGTTACAATGTATTGCTACAGTCAATTACATACGGATACAGCACGCACGGAATGGTGGAGAGAAACAAATTGGACCTTACAAAGTTGATGGTTTTTATGACAACCATGTATTTGAATATCATGGATGCTTCTGGCATGGATGTTTACGTTGTTATAGTGCTGCAACTGTCAACCCAGTGAATAATATGACTATGGAAGAATGACATCAACGCACATTGGAAAAGAAACGATACATCGAACAGCAAGGCTTTACTTATGCAGAAAAATGGGAATGCGAGTTCTATAAAGACATACAGACGTATCCAAACATTCAACATTTTTGTTGAATGTATAATGAATTCATCATTGAATCCTTGCAATACGTGACTCCTCTAGAACCCAGAGATGCTTTATATGGTGGGAGAACGGAAGCTTTTATATACGCTGTACAAAGATACATCTAATGGTGGACACATCGATTATTACGATGTGACGTCGTTATATCCGTTCATCAATAAAACTGGAAAGATACCATTGGGACATCCGCACATCATTACTGAACAATTCGACGATATACAGAAATATGAAGGATTAATCAAATGACCTTACATTCCGGTATAACCAGTTAAAATCAACAAAAAATTATTGTTTACTTTGTGTCAAACTTGTGCTGAAATCAATTAACAAACACCATGTCAACATACAGATGACGAAAGAGCATTGACAGATGAATTGAAGAAAGCACTAGAAAAGGGATATCGGATCGATAACATCTACGAAGTCTGGCATTTTGAAACCATGGAACAATATGATCCAAATACAAAAAAGGAGGACAATTTTCAGAATATATTAACACGTTTCTGAAAATGAAACAGGAAGCCAGTGGTTGGCCCGAGTGGTGCCACACCGAAGACGATAAATGGACATACATCAGAGACTACTATGAGAAAGAGAGAATTCACCTAACATACGAGAACATCAAGAAGAACCCGGGATTACGAGCCTTGGCAAAACTTATGTTAAACAGCTTCTGGGGGAAATATGGACAACGATCAAACATGCTCAAAGTGGAATATTGCAGCGAAATAAAGAAGTACTTGGATATTTTAACTAGTGATAAAATAGCAGTCATGGGTATAAATTTCGTCAGTGATACCATGACTAGTATTAGATATCAATTCAAAGATGAATTTATCGAAGAAACTGGACGAACCAATGTGATCATTGCAGCGTATACGACTGCTCATGCCCGACTGAAACTCTACAGTTATGTAGAGAAACTGAATAATCGTGTTCTGTACGCTGACACAGATTCAATCGTTTTTTCGTCGGTACCCGAGAATGGAAACCAGAACTTGGAGATTATTTAGGAGATCTTACAGATGAAGTGGCTGGAAACCAGATTTCCGAGTTTGTAACTGGTGGACCCAAAAATTATGGTTATAAATTGTCAAGAGAAAATGAAATAAAGACTGTATGTAAAGTAAAAGGATTGACACTGAATTTAAAAAACAGTCAGACAATCAACTTTGATACGATCAAGGATATGGTAATTCATAATAAAAACGATTTAAGAACGGTGAGAGATGACTTTAAAATCATTCGAGACAATTTCCAACTACTTACTGTCAACCAGAACGAAGACTACAGAATTGTATTTGATAAACGAGTAGTGATAGTGGAATATAGTACAAGACCTTATGGATTTTGATTATTGTATTGTAATATATAGAGTATTGTAAATATTGTAATATATGTACATAAAAAAAGTGAATGCGACCTATAACTCTATAGTTATAGCCTGTCACAATATTTTACGAAATGATATGGAGTAAATGAACATGAGACAATAACACATATGTCAACTCCAACTGCATTAATTTTAATGAGCTGTATGGCCATTTCGGAAATTTATTCCTCATCAGCAGCACTAGAACCCAAACAAAGGAAATCCATAATTTCAAAAAAGATATGAAATGCATAAAACCAAACGAAATCCGAATAATCAGTAATATCAAATATAGCTAAGGACAAAACTACGATGGAGGGAGTTTATCCTTGGGTTTTAGAATTTACATAAATTTAGATAATAGTAATTGAACGAACAAAGTGTACACATGAGATATTATCTCATGTACAAGTACACCATATCTAAGAAAAATAAAGAGCATACATCTCTACCACGGGGAATTGTTTTACCAACTCCACACTGCAATAAAAGACAAACTCCTGTATTAAATATTTTACGAAAGAATATGGAGTAAATGAACATGAGACAATAACACATATGTCAACTCC
>MJUU01065351.1:7722-27037 GCA_002080025.1 Modiolus philippinarum | reverse complement strand
TGGGAAATTCACATTTTCATCTTCTCCTCTGAAACTACAGAAGCAAATTCAACCAAACTTTACAGGAATGATGTATAGAAGGTCCTTTACAAAGATTGCTCATTTCGTTTCCATCCAATAAAAAACATGGCTCCCAGCGCGGAACTAAGGTTTAACATTCAGGACCCTATGGGAAAATTTACATTTTCTTCTTCTCCTCTGAAACCGCTAAAGCAAATTCAACCAAACTTTACAGGAATGATGAACTGAAGGTCCTGAACAAAGATTGCTCATTTTGTTCTGATCCAATGAAAAACATGGCTGCCAGCACAGAACAAAGTTTATTTTGGTCCTATGGGAAATTCACATAAAAAACATGGCCACCATACAGAACATTGAAAAATCCTGCTGTTCAGCATTTTGTCAGGTGAGCGATACAGGCTCAGTAGCTGAGCCTCTAGTTGTAATTCTGTTTTCTGTTTCAAACAGGGAATGCGGGAATCACTGTCGTTTACGGCAGACATTATAGTTTGCATTTGTAATACAGTTCCCGACTACAAAGAAATCTAGGAGAGTATTGGTAAATCTCATAAAGGGTGGGAAAGAGTAGAAGTTTTTAAAACACCACTTTTAATCAGATTGTTAAAACACTCTTGTTGAATATAATAAAATCGTCCCATATTGGACACAATTCTTGACTTAGAAGCAGTTTATATAGCATGTATTTTTAGCTCACCTGGCTATGCCAGTGTGAGCTATTGCCATCACTTGGCGTCCGTCGTCCGTCCGTCCGTCGTTAGCTCACTTTCAAAAATCTTCTCCTCTGAAACCACTGGGTCAAAGGGAACCAAACTTTAACTGAATCATCACTAGGGTATCTAGTTCCAAATTTGTAATTTTGTATGTCTTAGGTAAACAACATGGCTGCCGTTACTAAAAATAGAACATAGGGGTAAATTACAGTTTTTGGCAAGTAACTAAAAAACCGTTACAGATATCAAAATTCTGACGGGAGTAAAAATGATCAGCATGAGCTGAAATTTTGAAGAAAATCTGATGACCCGTCTAAGAGTTATTGTCCTTTTTCCGTAAAATTTTCAAAATTTTGATGTTTTTTATTTTTTATTAAAAAAACTATAACAGATAGTGCATGGTCAAGATTAAATTGAAAAAAAAATGTTCAGCATGTTAAGATCTACCCACATGGATATTTTGAAGAAAATCCAAGTACCTATATATGAGTTGTGGTCCTTTATTGGTCAAATTTTTCGTGATTTTTTACTTTTTGTCCTATATTTCAAAAACGCTTTGAGATAGAGGTCAAGTTTAAATTGCAAAAATGTTCAGCATGTTAAGGACTATATTTTATTGAACACATTCAAGTTTTCCGACCACTTCCAAGATAGCCGCCAGCGGGGAACTTAGTTTACCATTTGACCTAATGGGAAAATTCATACAAACTTCTTCTTGAGAACCAATTAATGGATTTGAACCAAACTGGGCATGAATGATGCTTATGAGGTGCTGACCAAGTGTTGTAATTTTGGTGCCGATCCATCATCCAACATGGCCACCAGCGGGGATCTTAACTTTAACATTGGACCCTATGGGAAAATGCATACAAGAACTTCTACTTTAGAACCACTGAATGGATTTGAACCAAACTTTCCATGAATGATGTTTATGGTGCTGACCAAGTGTTATTACTTTGGTGCCAATCTGTCATCTTACACGACCGACAGCATTGGACCCTATGGGAAATGCACACAAAGATCTTCTAGAGAACTGCTGAATGGATTTAAATCAAACATGACATGAATGATGCCTGTCAGGTGCTGGCCAAGTGTCACCACCTGTGAACTTAATTTAACAAAAGATCTTCTTCTAGAGAACTGCTTAATAGATTTAATCCAAACTTTGTTTACGAGAAGCTGACCAAGTGTTGTTACTTCAGTTCTGATCCATCATATAACATGGCTTCCAGCAATGAATTGGACCCTAAGGGAAAATGCATACAAAGATATCATGGAAAACCATTGAATGGATTCAATTTAAACATTGCATAAATAAAACTTGTGAGATTTTGACCAAGCTTGTTACTTTTGTGCTAATCCATCTTCCGACATGGCCACCAGTAGCAAAACTTAGTGTAATGGACCCAGTGGGAAATGCATAAAAAGATCTTCTCCTCTGAAAAACTGCATGAAAAATTTCAGTAGAATTTTGATATGATAGTCCTTATGTGACCCTCTTCAAAGTTTTATGTTAAATAGCTGCCAGCAGGGAACGTAGATTAACGTAGGCCCCTTAAGTTTGGAAACTGCATTCAAAAATCTTCTCTGAATTGCTTGAACTATTTTAATTAAATTTTATGAAAAGTTTCTGATTTTTATGTACATACACCACCAAAGATGGACCATCAATTGGGAATTATAGTGCTGCAGGACCCAGGTGAGCGATACAGGCTCTTGAGAGCCTCTTGTTTTTAAAGCTTTGTCAATGGAAATGTAGCAGAATTGGTTATTATACCCCCGCTTTGTAAAAGCGGAGGGTATATAGTGATGGTGGTGTCCGTCCGTCCGTCCGTCTGTCCGTCATTCCGTCCGTCCGTAACACTTTAACTGTCAAAGTTTTCTCGGCTTCTACAGGTGGGAATGATTTGATATTTAGCATTAGGCTTCCAAATGATGAGTTGTACAGTGTCAGATATTTTCATGTTTGTGGCGCTACTACTTCCTGTTTGCCGATACATTAATACTTAGTTTCATATACCACTACTAANAAGTGTAAATTGCAAAAATGTTCAGCATATCAAGATCTACATTCTCTGAAATTTTTAAGAAAATCCAAGTGCCTGTGTTGTAGTTATTGACCCTTTTTCACAAAAAAAACTCAATGCCATATGGTTATGGGTTATTTCCCTTTTAAATGTGTTTTCAAATCTTCTTTAATTTACTTTTCTCTTATAAGTTTTAGAGAAATTCGCTGCTATATCTTTATTAAAAATAATTATTTGTTACATAATCAAGAGCAAAAAAGTGTTTTTTTTACAAATTTTTACATTTTTTGCAAAAATACTTTCATAAACTATACTTATTTCACAAATTAACAATAATTGTATATTACTACATGTTGTAAGTCCCAGTCAGTCAATGTATGCCCGCCATGGAAATATCATTCCCAGATAAATACTGAAGTAGCATCTTAACTTCAATGTCTACTTAACTGCATGGTTATGCCTTGGTAATTTTGGTTTGCTCACCTTGCAAACATCTCTCCCAGATAAATATTGAAGTAGCATCTTAACTTCATTGCCTGCATAACTTTATAACTGACCTGCATGGCTATGCCTTGCCATCACTGTGTCAGTGGTCTGTCTATCATAAACTTTTCATTCAAACATCTTCTCTGAAACCGCTGGGCCAATTGGAACCAAACTTGGGCACAATGGTCCTTCGGTGGCCCCTTTTTAAAAAAAAATGTCTGGCAAGTCCGCATCATATCAAAGATGGCCGCAAGATTTGACCCTATAGGAAAACATTCAAAGATCTTCTCTGAAACCACTGCGCCAATTGGAACCAAACTTGGTCACAATAGTCCTTCGGTGGTCCCCTTTAAAAATTTTGTCCGGCAAGTCTGCACGTCATCCAACTGAGATGTCCGCCAGCGGGGAACTTTGTCCAAAATTGGACAATATTGCAAAAATCTTCTCCTCTGAAAATACTGGGCCAATTGGAACCAAACTTAGTCACAATGGTCCTTAGGTGGCCCCTTTTAAAAATGTGTTCAGCAAGTCCACATTATATCCTAGATGGCTGCAGGAGGGAACGTGTTTTTAACATTGGACCCTATAGGGAAACATATTCATAGATTTTCTCCTCTGAAAGTACATGGCCAATTGGAATCATACTTCGTCACAATGGTCCTTACTTGGTCCCCTTCATAAAATGTGTCTGGTATGTCCGCATAGCATCCAAGATGGCAGTCAGCGGGGAACATTGTATAACCTTGGACCCCATGGGAAATCGTTTAAAGATCTCTGAAAATACTATGCCAATCGGAACCAAAGTGAGGCACAATTTTCCTTGCATGGTCTTCTTCAAGAAAGGTGACAGTTGGTCTTCGCCCCATCAAAAATAGCTGCCAGTGGGGAACATAGTTTAATTTTGGGTCATATAACATTAGCAAACTTCAAAATGAGACCCTTAAACAGTCAATAAACAAATTTGAAAATGAGAACCTTAAACGTTGTGATTATTTTGACTTATTGTGTCAGCATGACCCAGGTGAGCGATACAGGCTCTTGAGAGCCTCTTGTTTTTGTTTCACTATATCTCGGCACCTACATGCCATAGACAGATGATAATTGGTATAAGTGGTTACATCTTTAGTAGTAACCAACATCCATACCAGAATTATGTCACCTTGATCTATATTTTCCGCATCAATGAATTTGACTAAATTTTCACTTTGGTCCATAATATCAACAATGTTTAAACAAACTGGAACTTAGAAGTGGAATTGTTGAATATAGTCTACAGATAAGCAATAAATTTTCAGGATTTTATTCCGGTTCCAACTTTGGTAAATTTCCTGAAAATGTCAAAGTTTTTTTTATTTTTAGCATACAATCCTATATTGAAACTTCAATAATTCCTCGATATCAAACATAATTCTAAGCGCTAAGAATTCCAAAATATGATTTCTCTTTTGGTTAATTTCCCGAAATTCTTAGAGAGTACCATTTTTGTAATTCTGTTTTCTGTTTCAAACAGGGAATGCGGGAATCACTGTCGTTTTCGGCAGACATTATAGTTTGCATTTGTAATACAGTTCCCGACTACAAAGGAATCTAGGAGAGTATTGGTAAAGCTCATAAAGGGTGGGAAAGAGTAGGAGTTTTTAAAACACCACTTTTAATCAGATTGTTAAGCTTTGTCAATGGAAATGTAGCAGAATTGGTTATTTTTAAAATGCGATAGAAACTTGGATCGCGCTTAAATATATATATTCAAGGGAACGTTTACCAAAAGCGATAACTGCCATGATGTTTTTTTAACGTTCACGGAATTTTTGACACTTATGAGAGGATGCATCCCCTAAAAATTGAGAAAAATAACAAATTCATAAGTTATTGTGAATTTAGTTTCTGCATATGGCAATATCGACTAGTTAGGTCTCTTCAAACGATTATCTGTTCTTCAGTTTATTTCTAAGATTTCGGTCTTGATCTTCCAGATCGCAATATTGTATCGAATAGACCTATAAGTTGTCATATCTAATAACACCCTTCGAGAAAGTTATGAACAAGCAAACTATGGCTTTGTTATCAATGCCATGCGTACATGGTACTATGTCCAAAATATATAGCGGTGCGTAAAACATTTCCTGAAATGGTACTGTATTTTCGTTGAGATATAAAACAACTGCAAATTGCGAAAAAATGAAGACAAAATTATAATGTTTACTAATTAACTGAAAGTTATAACAAGTAAGTAAAATGCTGCTCCGATCTTAGGATGATATACAGAATTAAAGAATTTTGAGTTAAACATGTGTTTTACATATTGTTAAAGTGGTTACGTAATTTTGTTGAATGAAACCGTGAGACTTATTAGGGGAGGACGAGTAGGCATGATTCCAGTTATATTTACTACGTCTGGCAAATCTTCAGTCTCGTCTGCCAACTATCGTAAAATGTTGTAAATGTACTCTAATTAATTATGAATGCATATAACAAGCAACTTTCGTTTGGAATATACTAATTATACTAAAGAAAAGAGAAAAATGCCGACTCTCAAGAGCCAGTGGCAACTTTAGACTCTCCAGAGCCAGCGGCAACTTTAGACTCCCAAGAGCCAGCGGCAACTAACACGCAGACTTATTATTAGACACTGTAAGAACTTTGAATCAATTGCGATCATGATCTTAATGTCGTTGAATCCTTCGACGTAATTCCCTAGGAAGCATGCGATGCTAGGCTTTGTTATCCCACAATTTCCGCCTTTGATAATACTGTATCAGGCAATAAAACATAAGCGAACCGATCAAAATCTCAGAAGAATGCGTTTTCTTGAGAAAACTCTTAGACTTTTCAGAAAGAAGATTGGAACATCATCGAGATATCTGTTTCCTTGGTGAAAGCAGTACTTTTCCTTGAACAGCTTAAGTTGATTTCATCTGCCGGATTTGTTTCTATAGATTTGACTTTATTACCGGAATTGACACGTTCAACACGGCGGATGTCTTATAAGATTATTCCACGGATGGATTTGATCTTTTAATTTTTAGTTTTTAATTTGGTCCGTGTTTTTCATCAGTAGGTGTCCCAATTTTCTTCTCAGTGCCGATCTGTTGTTATGTTTTAGTTTCTTTGAGATCAGATTTATGGCAGACTTTCACATTTGACCACTCAAGAACTTCCAATACTGTTACCACATGTGGCTTTCGTGGTTTCAATATTATATTCACAAGAAAAATGTTTACATATATAAAGCATAAGACGACAGACGCAGAGTGGTGACAAATCTTAGCCCGACATAGCTCAATCGGTTTTCCTAGATATCTTTCGTATCGTAAACAGGTAAACAGTTGGCATATCTTGTGGACCCAGAAGGTTTTGTTGTTCCTTTTGCAGGTTAATGGCTAAAGGAAAAGAAAACCTAGGAGTTGAATATAAGTTGCTGGGCTTTATATTCATTTTGACCACTTTGTATTGAGTTCTAAATATCTAGATGCTTGATGAATGCTGAAGATACATATAATTTGATGCTAAATTGATTTTGTTCGACGAATTCACTGAGACAGCCACGAGAAGTGCAAGACTTGTAGGAACATCACATTGAAAAGCGTGATCAGATGTTCATCATGCATTCTGGGACAATCTTGTTGTGTTTGTTGTTTTGACTTTTACGTTAAATTTAAGTTATAACTACAATATTGTCTTCTATAGTATTGTACAGTTTTAAAGATGATAGGCCAAATTTTGCTTTGAATTGTCCCAAAAAATGAAAAGGATAAACTGCCTTCTGGTGACATTTATTGTAACAGCTAGGCCAGCTTAACCTTAAATGCATTATGTTTCCTAACATAAAAACAACAACCAACCCCACTTCTTGAGAGACAGAAAAGGGGGGTTATTATTATCCAACTAAACAATTGTTATGTATGAGCGAAAAATTCTGAATTATGACAATAGCTCAAAAATAACAAAGTTTCCGCCAGTATTCATCTTTTCTCTTATTGTCTATTTTTAGGATACATTTGTTTTTTTTCCTTTCTTTTGTTGTACGTTTTACATTCGCATTATGTTGACCTGCTTTATATGTTTGATGACATTGTTACAAGGAAAAAATACAAGAAAACAGCAAACATGTGCATGGTCTTATTGGATGATTTGAGTGTCTAACATCTATAATTTATAACTCATGGTTTTGGTCATGTCTTTGGACTTAGATTTTTGTAAATACCACTCCTTTGTTCGTTCGGTTAAACGGGGCTTTGGACGACAATACGGGATCTTTTTCATGTGATGCCCAATCTGTGATCTATTACAAAGACATTTACAGTGTTAAGCGTGAGGCCATATAGCAAAACCAAACTCCACGTCCAATCTGTATTCAGCTACATGGATGTTATGCAATGGTTATTTAACATATAGAGAGTGAGAACCCATTTGCAATACACCTCACTCTAAAGAGTTTGCTGTAAGGGGTCTTCATGCCCAAGGAACGAGGTCAAATCTGGCAACACGGGATTTATAGTGCCTTATATTGTATTTGTTCGTGAGAGAATTTCTGATACGGATATACTATCATACTTTCAAATTTTGGCATTTATTATTTTTGTTATTTCCAAATGTTATTCCGAGTGCCCACATCTCATTATTTTATATTGCCAAGTTTTCTTACAATCGACTTGATGAGTGCCCTTTGTTTGTCTGTGTTGTAATCGTCCACTAGCTTAGGCCACTAGTGCTTTTGTCGGACAACGGATGACAGTGATTGTTAGAGCACTTGGACAATCCCACATCCATGACCAGAAAAGACATGAATGTAGCGTTGATCGACATTTAGCAAAGAATTCCGCTCAAAAAGGTGCTAGGGGCCGTCTTGAACTTACTATATATGAGGTATGAACAAAGTTCATTGTTGTAAGGCCTCATGGTGACTTCAAGATGAAGAACAACAACAAAAAAAACGGTTGTTCCATTGGTTGGTTCTGCTATGTATTTGTAGAGACTTTGTCTCATGTCCATTTACTTCATATCTTTTCATTGTTTACATCAAATCTGCAGCCCAGTATAGAGAGAGGACGCCAAGTGATGCCATGCATTGCATGTTAGGCCTTCTGATCTAAAATATAAAATTAATTTCCCAGCTTAAAACAAACCTCACAGCTTGAGAGACAGAAATATTTGGAGAGAATGGCTTATATCGGAAATGTTGTTTGATTTAATGACATGGTCACATTACAACGAACAATTCTAAATTCTGAAGACCCAGAAAAACAAAATAACTAAGTTTCCACCAGTATCTATTTTCTCTCATATTATCTATTTAGATGTATACGTATGAAATATGTACATTTTCAGCATTCAGCAAACACATTCCAGAGTTAAGATATCTTCAAGCTATTTTAGGAGGCATTTGTTTCTGTTTTCTATTGTTATGCTCTTTGCATATTTACATATTTCTATGTTGGCCCGCGTTACATGTTTCAACCCATGCATTCTAATGATGACATTATTACATAGGCGGAATGCAAGAAAATAGCAAACACGTGGTCTTAAAATAACTCGAGAGAACATTTATAACCAGGGTTTAGGACATCTCGACATCTGTCTTCAGAAAGCAATGGGTTTTGTGGCAAAAATGCGTATAAATGTCACATGTTGGTTATGATGAGGTTAAAATCTACTGATCTGCCAGTATAAACAAAGCATCTTGGGATAAAGGTAATCATGGAGAACGGGACTTCTAAATTAAATATGAGGAATGGATCCACCCACAATTTGATATGATTATTTGAAAATACAAGAACTATGCAAGAGGGAGATACTCTAGTTTCAGACAAAATCTTCTTTAAATTTTCCAGACAAAATCGGTTTTAGGCCAGCACCGACGTACTGGCTACTGGGTTGGTGAGTATACCCTCGGGAACTAACAGTCCACCAACAGAGGCATCGACCCATGCAGTGGTAATTAAATTTAATTCTGAAAAAGAAGATGCGAATCTACATTATGTCACATAGACTGTGTTAAAGTTTCATGAAAATCTCTGTAGTGGGGCCTAAGAAAATAAATTGTGTGTTTGGGGTAACATGGTTTTCAAAGTTAGGTAGGTTAGGTAGGAAATAAAAAAATTAAATATTTTTTTTACATTGTAGTAATGGAGGAACATTTCTGACTTTAACAGTGCTTGTTGTAAAATAGGCAAAAAAAAGTTAGGGTAGGCATAAAATTTTAGGTAGGGTCGGGTTACCCTAAACTCAAAACTTTTTTCTAGGCCTGGTTTAACAGGAGTTGCGGATAAGAGATGGGTACCCACTTGTAATGTACTGGCAAAGTCCATGTATGTTTTGCTATGGGAAACCCCAAAATGAATTAAATAAAATTCTGAATTAGTAGGTGCACATCTGCATTATGTCACAAAGACTGTGTTAAAGTTTCATGAAAATCTATTTAGTGGTTCAGGAGGAGTAGCGGATAAGAGATTGGTACCCCCTTGTAATGTAATGGCAAAGTCCATGTTTTGCTATGGGAAACCCCAAAAATGAATTAAATCATATTCTTAAATAGGAGGTGCACATCTACATTATGTCACAAAGACTGTGTTAAAGTTTCATGAAAATCTATCCAGTGGTTCAGGAGGAGTACCGGATAAGAGATGGTTACCCTCAGGTGTAACGGACGGACGGACGGAAAGATGGACGGACGGACAACCCTATAACTATATACCCCCCCGACTTTTCAAGCGGGGGTATAATAAATAACAAAATACCATGATTAAAGTTTCTGCACATGGAAACAACGGCATAAGAATACTGAGGGGAAAAGTAAAGGAAGATAACATAAATCAAAGTACAGAGACAAGATGCTCCGAAAAGCATGTAATGTTCTGAAAAACAACACCCGAAAAATTTAATCAATCCAGTGCCGTCAAAATCCGGGAAGACGTGAATCTATTTCAAAATGTCCCATCTCATTTATGAAAACGACATCTATCCATGGTGTCATGGTGACGGTCATGTAATTTCTGCAGGGAAGAAAGTAAAAGAGGAATGAAGGAAAATGGAAAATGTAGTAGAAAGAGAAACATAACTGAGAACATAAATATAAAAAAATAATTACACTTTTCAAATGTAATCAAATATTATCTTTGGATTGATAATAATTTGCTAAGCCATAAACTTGCGATAAGTATAGACTTTGAAATCTAAAAAAGATGAGATAGCAAAATTCTTCAAATCGTTGAAATTATAAAAGATTCTAAATAATATACATATTTCTGTTTGGCTGAAAATGACGTTGAAAGGAAGCTCAAAACAATACGTAAATCTCCACAAAACACTGGTCAACCTTGATTTTCCATATTCTGAAGAAATATATTTTGATGAAGGGGAAAATATGATTTCTTGCAAATAACGACAGTAGAATACTTATAAATTTTTCAAAATCACGAAAAACATGCCCGAATTTTACCTTTCACATCCAAAAAAAGAGATTCGAAGACTTATAACTAAATTCAGAGTTAGTGACCATATGTTGTTAATTGAAGAAGGGAGGTATAAAAACATTCCAAGATGTCAAAGACTATGTAAAACTTGTAACGTTATAGAGGATGAGTTCCACTTCTTTTTCAACTGTAAAATTAATTCTTCATGTCGAAAGCAATTTTTAGATTACTATCAGTGTAATATAACACATTTTAATTTACTAAACCAATTAGACAAACTTGTTCTTATTCTTAATCCGTCAACACCCGATGATAATAAAACAGTTGTACTTATATACAGCAGTCATTAGAACTGAGGAAAGATGACCCTCATACTGTTTTAGTATCAGACTTTTTTAATTTTTGTTCATATTTGTTATCATTGTTTAAATGTATTGTTTAAATGTCTTTGCTATAACCCTAATGGGTTAAATAGTTTTCAATAAAGTAAGCCAAGGACAAATGGTCACGACAGAATGCAGAGACATGCAAGGCAAAAACCAAGAAAACAGAAAAAGAACATCTACAAAAAAAAAAAAAATAAAATAACCAATACAACAGTCAAGGCGAAAGAACTATAACAGCGAGAACCTCCATGAAAACTGGTAGTGGCACCAGGTGCTCTGGGGGTACTGTCTAGGATGATGTCTTTGGTTAAAATCGTGCATTCATTTCTATTGAAATAAATAAATAATGTTACTTTTTTCAATAATTTTATTAAAGCATTTCGCAAACTATAAAAATATCAAATAAGAATAATTTTTAAATACCAATTTGGTCATTTTAGTCAAGTTGTGAAAAAAAAATGTTTTAAAATGCAAAAATGTCATGAGGAAGATGATTTTTATCTGTGTGTGCTCATTTAAATGAGCAAATATCCGTTGTATGATAGAAGGCATTTGATAGTTTCGGGAAATTTATTGAAAAATGGAATAAATTTTCTACAATCAAGGATGTAATAAATAGAGATAACTATGTGGAGTTCCACAAATAAGTTCAAAAATAGAGTTTCTGGGTATTTCATGAAGATTTTTGCACACCAATTACTGAAAATGACCGAAGGTATTAGTAAAAAATCAATATATATATTTAAGGAAAATTTAGTAATTTTGAAGTATAAATGCGTTTAGTATTCAAAAATTTTAAGGACTCTTAATGATATTACCTCTTTCAAGGGATATAACGAAATCGCCATGTTCCTACGTGGAACACAAGACTCCTAATGTTGTGATGAAGAGAATGTGCAAATACCCCCTCCCCCAAAATGTATCACTGTTGCAACTTTGTTGCTAGGGATACAAAAAAATATTCCAAATTTAATTGTAGAAGGATAGTTACAAAAATATATAGATATTGATGTGATCATGTGATGTGGGAGATGAAAGATGCCAAAGAATATGCAATATATATCGACTTAAAAATGCCGACTGGTTTATAAAAATATAAAATTGCCACTATTCTGGCGAAAATACAAATATATAAAATGAATAAATAAATAAATAAATGCCATCAAAATTTAAAGACAAAACACTGCAAACAACATACAATAAAAAATACAAATACGAGTTTTCTAAAATCATATGCAAGCACTTTTGTCTATACTTAAATCATAACCATACTATTAAAAATATACTATCTTTCAATGAGCATTCAGATATGTTTTGGCTTTCTTCTTTTCTTTTCTGTACTTTTATAAGGTAGTTACCGCAACTTATTTTATAGACATATAATTGCTTCGAATGTCATAGAAACACGTGTTGTAAGGAGAATTTAATTCCATTTTTTGCATTCTTTTTAAAATATAGATGTTTTGTTCGTACTTTTTACAAAAATACGGAATAATTAAAAGGAAAAGAAAATCTTTCATTTTTTTCTAATTGTACAAAATGTTCTAGCCCTCAATAAATAAACGACAAAAATATACATTTAAATATAGTCAAATAAATAAATAAATAAATATTAAACAAACAAACGAATAAATAAATAAATAAATATGACGTTAAAATTAACAAAATCTCAACTTGTTCTTTTTAGTACATCGATTTCATGTCAGTAGGCATTTTGATCATGGGTATATAGCCCTATTCAATTTGTCTAAATTATTAAACAAAACTCAAACATACGAAAACGGGAGATCCGATGTAAACCGTTAGATTTTTGTCAAAAACAAACACACGAATAAAAAAGCACACACCTTTGTACAAAAATAAATTGAAGAGTTGTACTCTTTTGTATAAAAATAGATGTCATGTGATATATATATAAATAATTTTTGTCTTTTGAAGACGCAATGAGTCTTTTACAAAGACGTTTTACATAAAATGAGGCCCGTGACAAAATGAAAATTGAAACTAAAGAGTGGCGACAGTGGAATGAGTTTTTCGCTGTCGCTCGAAAAAATGGATTCTTATACACACTGCGAAATATATCAAAAATACATGTTTTACAATGAAGATTTGTTTCCAAAATGTTGATGAGTGGAATGTTACTGACAATTTCTTTGGTTTCGGAATAAAAAAAAAGAATATAAATTGATTGGTCCTCTGAAGATTAAAAAAGTTAAGTATATAGTTGGCGCTGTATCTCCATTCTACCATGAGCTTCTTCTATGTTCGTCTGGAAACATGACTTTTGGCGGTTGTCCCGTTGAGACATTATTTCTGGATCTTTTGTGCGAACTTCTCTGTCCACGCATACACGAAGACTCTTCATGTTTGTATAAATAACTTTTAAGGGCGAATGCTTTCCCACAACGACCACAAACGTATGGTTTTTCTGTAGAGTGGGTTTGCACGTGAGCGCGTAGATTCGACTTGTCTGCAAAGCATTTTGAACATTGCGGACACGAAAACGGCTTCTCTCCCGTGTGAGTGCGAATATGGCCTTGTAATAGCCAAGGTCGGCTGAATTTTTTACCACAAAACTGACATTCGCATCCTTGATTGTGTGTTCTAACGTGCATGCTAAATGCTGGCATTGATACATAAACCTTGTCGCAATGTGGACATTGGCGGGCCTTTTTGTCACCGGAACTACGATGCGTCTGTCGATGACGAGCCAAATTACTCGATGTACTGTATCGTTTTCCACAATCGTTGCAAACAAAGTCCTCCTCTGAAGTCGAAGAGTTAGTCAATTCTTCTAAATTACTGTTACTGACTGTTTGATAACTTGGCATATCGAAATTCAGAGCTCTTCTTATTTCCGGTCGGTCTTCTATAGCCGTTTCACGAACAGCTGGTTTCCTTGGACTGAAAAAATCTAGGAGGAGCGAAAGATGTTCCGAACAATGATACGCATAGTCAGTTTTGGGTGAATATGATGGTCGACTATCTTCACTTATCAACGATATTCCGCTATCGCTTTCCCCATCAGATGCATCATATTGTTTAACAGGGCTTGGTATTTCTGAAACTGATGACGGATAGTCGACTCTGGCACTGTTAAATTCGTAACTGTCCTTTGTTACCTCGAAAGAATAATATGCTTGAGGGCGTATTGCAATGTCATTTAATTCGGTCGTCTCAAAACTGCGATATCTTTCTTTTTGTTTTATGATGGGTAGAGTATATTCTTTTCTTGCTGTCTCATTTTTCACTTGTGAACAAGTCGTCTGGTCGATTGCTGTTGCCATATTTGTTGTCGTGTCCATTTCGTCTGATAGCGTGTCAGTTTCATTATTGTATTCCGATGAAATGTTGACAAGGTGATGTGTATCATCCTGTGAAGAAGTTGCAGTTGGCGTTTCTGGTTCTGAAAACAAAATAAATTCATGCTTACCAAATATGTAATTAACTGTCTGAAATAGTGTGGAAATCATTTATAAGAATATCTAAAAGAACAATTACTGAAGGAAACGACAGTGATCCTTGCACTCCCTGTCTGACCCCGGGTTATCTTGCACCAAGACCAAAATGAAAAATCAGAATATCATATATGCAACGAAATCCAAAAAATGCAGAAGAAATTTCTAATGCACAATATATGCTCTGTAGATATTGAAATCAATTGCGGATTTAACTTTGGTAAATGTACTGAAATAGTCAAATACTGATAGTTTAGTATGCAAATACTGTTGATTTTTAGAATTAAGTATTTCTTTTTTGATGTTTTCAATAACAATTACTGAGAAAAAATCAACATAACTCATCAAAAGTATATTTGGCATTGCACAATATCATGTTCTTCTTTCATAATTGATGATGTTGTTATACCAAATCTATTTAGAAGTATTTCAATTGAAATTTCATATGTAAGAAGGCTTGATATCATAGTCAACGGAAATTATGTCCTTAGCTAGCTGTCAGTAACTGCGAGCATTTGTCCGGACAGTACCTGTGTGTATTGTCTTCATGTTTTATGTACTTCATTGTAAGGGTACTCGTCTTGACAAGTTTTACTTTTTTCTAGTTTGATTTTTACTGTGAGTCTTTTGTGTATTTATTTTTAGCCATTCACCACACATAAGGGGAGGGTTTGGATCGAAGAAAACGAGTTTAATCCCACCGCAATTTTTGCGCCTGTCCCAAGTCAGGAATATGTTGGTCATTGGCTTGTCCTTGTCTTCTTATAAAATTTTAGTTTCTTGATAGTTGGGTTATTGGATGTGGTTTGTTTCCATTGATTTATTCACTTTTTTTTTATCTTTTCGGGGCCATTTAGGGCTTACTATATGGTGTGAGGTTCCTCACTGTGTTGAAGACCATATGGTGACCCCTAGATGTTTTGTTTTTTGTCGTTTTAACCTGGATATGGGATGTTGTCTCCTTGACATTTACCCCATTTCCTTTCTTTTTCACATTTCTAACATCAATTAAAAAGCACACTAGGGCATTTTTGAATGGAAATCAAAACCAAAAACATGCCGAAATTTTTTAAGATCTTTTAAGTTTTTCTGAAAAGTCTCCAACGAAATTTTCAAAATAGGGCGATTTAAAAAGTGGTTTACAAAAAAAACCAAAAGTGCGTTGCCACCTTTATACCAATGTCAACGGTTGTACGTTGGAACTGACGCAAATTATAAGATACATGAAAACGATAACGATAGAACTCGATACGACAGGTGTCTGATGCGTGGCCTGGGGCGTATGACATTTGCGCCGATTTTATCAATTTCAATTTTTTCATTTGCGCCGAATTATTTTTTCACGCGTATGACATTTACGCCGATTTTATCAATTTCAATTTTTTCATTTGCGCCGATTTCATTTTTTCACTAGCGCCGTTTTTATTTTTCATTTGCGCCGATTTTTTTTCATATGACACAAGTAAATTACATGTACTATGTATTAAAAGAAGATTTGTTGGTTAAACCTGGAAAAAGGGTGTTAAAATATCGAAAGCATAATAAAGCCTCATTTAAAATATACTTCATTTTGGCTATTTTTGTTACTTTTTTAACATTTATTTTTGAAATGGAAAAAGTTGAAAATTCCAAGATAAAAAATGGTGCTTGAAAATTGAGATAATCATTATTTATTTATAAATAAATAACTACGAAAGACTTGTATCAAATAATTCTACAATACCTTGAAAATAATGGTTTAATATGACTATAAACTGTGAAGTATGGTATTGTACCTTAGTGGTACTAGTACCAATACGTCTTGTAAAGACTGAGCCGCTGCAGGTTCTGTACTTAGTTAAACAGTTGCATTTGTATTTTTTATTCCATTTTTATCACCCTTTGAGTTCTATTTTTAATTCATGTAAGCTTTTTGTTTAAGATTTTTTTTTAAATTTAAAAATTTCATCACTATAGTGTGAACAAATGAAAAAAATACCTGTATTTGACACGGAATTAACAAGTAAAAAATCGGCGCAAACGAAAAAAAATAATCGGCGCAAATGAAAGAAATAATCGGCGCAAATGCAAAACGCCGGTGGCCTGATGTCCATCTACAAATTATATCACGTTAGTATTATCAATATTTATACTTATTAAATTAAAAAAAAGAAGGCAAATTCAATTTGTACATTGTTGAAATGCTAACAGTATTATTATTATTGCTTGTTTGTATATTTTCCAATTGTATATTAGTATGTTTGTATCAAATTATGATTGTTCAATGTAAATGCCCTCCTGGGGACCTAATTTGGAAATAGAATATTTGTATTTGTATACTTCAATGGTACAATTTAAAGTAAATATTATCTTTTTACTCGTAGTTCAACGCAGTATTTATAGTACTTCGCTGCTGGTTCGAAAGCCGTCTTTATATATAAAATTGCAATTTCTAAATTCCAGAAACTTTTTGTTTAAAACTAAAGAGCATCTCCCTCGTGAATAGCTCAGTCCTTAGCTGATTGTTTTGCCTTTCAGTTAGATCACATTGGTTATTTGTTCTCTATCAGCATCTACAACTACTTCGATTAATTGTCTTCCAAACGTTCCTAATTTGATCTGCACTGCAAATACACAAGTTGTCAAAATGACCATCTGCGAAACTAAATTGACAATAACTTTGATATGTTGTTATTTCATAAAACTGAAATCTCTTAAAAATTATCTGAAAAAAAAGTGAAGTTTTTATTATATCATTGTATATATTTTATTGTTCATTCTTTACTTTGCTGTAAGTTTAATTTAAAATCCCTTTAAAGAGAGAGATATCACCTCGAAACAAAGTCCAAAACAGTAACAGGCTCCTCGTGAAAATCACAAGCGAAAGAAAAGTATCGTGAAAAAAAAACAACCGTATTACCGAATTTTACTGTAAATTTAGTTTCTACAGATGGTCATTTCGACAAATTATGTCTCTTCAGTGCATATCAAATCAAAACATTTAGAAGAGATGTTTGAACGCTGATAAAGAACAAATTATCAAAAGGATCTAAAAGGGAAAGCCGAGACCTTGCTGATAAAGCAAATTTCGTGAGACAACATGCAAATGATAAACGACACAATGACTTATGATTGCCATGGCAACCAGAAATGACATTTTAGTTAAGACCGGGTTACCAACAAAAAAAGCATTTTTATCCAGGTAGTCAGTATATCAACCCTATTTTCTAAACAACAAAATATTACTGTTACTGTAGATGCGTATTTTGACAGCTTATGTTTCTTCAGTGCAGATCAAATCAAAACATTTGGAAGTCCAAAAACCAAATACGTCAAACAAAATGCTAATAGGTTCTGAAAATAAAAACCAAAACCAGCTAAGTACCCCGGGGGACAGACCTATGCAAAAAGGGCATACTCATTAAATTTTAAACAAAATTTTGTTTCAATGTTCCCAAAATGACGCATCCGTTTTTCTGTTTGAGAAAAAAAAATCAATATCTAAATACCGGAGAAACGAAAAATGATATGATCAGTGGATATGATCATGGATTAAGTGCAAAGGCATGTTTTTCTTTATTTACATAAAGAATTTTGTGGTTTGTCATATTACACAATTTACCGTTTCTGACATCGTAAATTAATTAATCCTGATCATTTGCAAAATCGCTTTGCACTTATCCAGGAAATAAAAAATCCATTAAGGTGTTAATTTGAGAATTTGGTTAGATAATCAGTGGAAAGCAGTGATGCTGATAATATGTGTAATTAACAGACCGGGGTTTCCTGCTGAAAATTGATTCCATACGGTACAGCTTACGACAGAGTAAACAAACTATGAATGGCATGACCACGTGATTACGCTTTGAACAAAGAAAAAAATCGGAAACTGGACAAGTGTTTAACAAGTTGCAAAAATTATTAAAACTTTCAAAAAGTCAGAAACTGACGAAAAAAATGCAAAAATTTACAGATTAAATATCGTTGTCCTTAATTTCTTTCATAAGTATTTAATGTAATGGAAAAAAGAAATAATTAAACAAATGTTGAAGTTTTTAAGTTTTTAAACAAAAAAGCTGAGATGAAAAAAGGGGTACTATGATACGTGTCGTTTTGCAGATTTGGAGAATTATTTATACCAGAGACATGTCTCTGTTTCTTTAAAAAAATGAAAATTGAAATTTAATTGAAATTAACCAAAGAATTGCACTGAATCAAAATTTTCTCAATCGCATTTTATTTTTTAAACAATTGTTTGTCTTCAAGTTAGTTTTCAAATATCAGAGAAAATAAAAAATGGGACAATAAATTCATTTTTCTTACCTTTCAAATTTTCACAAATTTTCTCCAGTCCATTGTTTCTGTTTGATGTAAATCTTTTGTTTGTAAATAAAAAAGACTTCGGCATAGTTCTTGGTGTATTGGGTCAAAAAGACAAACGAACAACACAATCACAAACAGCAAGCACAATCAGACAAGTGTCACTACATTCCCCCTCCGTTCATCTTATCTTTCTGTTGTTTTCATTCACTCTCTCTGAAGTACATCTTCCAGGGCTCCTCATATTACTATTTTATACTGCCACCGGTAAGCACACGCGCAAGGTTTGAGTTACATTGAAAATGAATGAATGTGACAGGCGCACGCGAGAGTGTTTACTACTTTAAATATGAGGTCACACTTAGCAGATATTAATCTTCTTACGATTTTAACATCAGAACAGCAAATGGTTTCAATATGTACACCTTTTTACGGAAATTTTATGAATGAAAATTAAGTGCACACATGAAAAATAAACAAGATGTCGTGATTTTTTAACTATAAATATTTTTTTTA
>MJUU01065350.1:5806-16814 GCA_002080025.1 Modiolus philippinarum | reverse complement strand
AATGTGGATTCTTAAAAATTCCAAAGATCTCCTTGAACAACTATCCTCAACCAGTCTTGCCCATTGCCATAGCATTCAAACTTTTGACTTTTCTACTCTTTATACAACCCTGCCACACAATAAACTGAAAACAGTAATTGCAGAATGAATACAGCAATGTTTCTGCACTAAAAATGGAGAACGCAGATACACATATTTAGTTATAGGAAAAGACAAGACATATTTTGTTAAGAACCACACTGATTCAAACAAGAAGAACACTGAGACTGACGTAATCAAAATGTTAGAATTATTGATCGACAATATTTTTGTCGAATTCGGAGGTCGTGTTTTACAACAGACAATAGAGTCCTATGGGAACTAAATGTGCGCCACTTTTAGCCGACCTGCGAGGCCAAGTTTTACAAGGGCTTACACAAAGAAAAAAAAACATTAAGCCCAGTCCTTAAATTTCAGCTTCTGCTACATAGACGACGTACTTTCTCTTAAGGAGGTTCGCTCCTCATGTTTTGGGATTTCTGTCGGATTTTCGGAATCCTCGGGTTTTATCCATTTAAAAGCATTATAATTTTTTGCCCATTGACCCCCTTATTTTTTTCCATACTCTCATTTTATACATCTTTATAAGCATTCTGTAAAAATTTCATTGAATTCTATTTATTCTGTCACATTAATTCCTGGTCAAAGCTTGTTAATGTGAATCCTATTTAAAATCAGAGGAGTTCAGTTTCCCGCCAAATTTTCAATCACTTAAATCTCAAAAACAAGATCATCAACCTGTCAATTTTTTTCACTTAAATTACTTCTATTTTAATTTTCTAACAAAAAATTATGTGTATTTAAAATCCTATTTATTTCCTAATGAAGTAGCAAACCCCCTTAATAATCCTAAATTTAAGTAGTATTTACATCAGATCTATCCCAATGAGCTTGACATTAAAGAAACAACTAATATACTTCTTCAGCTTCGTACCTAGATCTTTTATTGTATATTGACGAAGATGGACGTTTGAAATCTAAGCTATATGACAAGCATGATGATTTTAATTTCCTAATTGTGAACTTTCCCTTTCTTAGCAGCAATATACATGTACCTACCTCTCCAGCATATGAAGTGTACATTTCACAGTTGATTCGTTACTGTCGAGCGTGTAGTTTGTACAGTGATTTTTTGAACAGAGGAAAAACACTGTCTGCTTAGTCAGGGATTTGTTGAACCTATGTTAATTTCATCCCTCAAGAAATTCTATTGCCGTCACCATAACATCATTGAAAGATATGACGTGTCAGTATCCCATATGAAAGTGGACATTTTCAGCTAGATTCACGTTTTCCCGGATTTGACTACCGATTTTAACAATTTCCTGGATTCACTCACTCACAGTGTGATGGGTGCTGCTAACAGAGCAGGACATGCTTACCCTTCCGGAGCACCCGATGTCACTTTGAGTTTCACTGGAGTTCACACTGTAAATGCCTTTGTTTTGAATGTTGTGGTTTCTATTTCTTTGCTCTGTATCTGTCTAACGTCATTGTTTTCTGTGTCTAGCGTCGTTGTTTTCTGTGTTCTCGTTTTGGCCATGTCTTTGGACTTCGACTTTTGTAAATCTCACTCCTTTGTCCCTTCGGTATTCTACTGCCGTTGTTACATTCTTTACGTAATGGGGGATATCGATAGGATATTCTGGATATATCCGTTAAATAGACTTTAGGATCCAGTGACCTGAGAGTTTTACACGCATACTGCTCTCTCGCTGATGCTGTCGATGTCTACTGAAATACATGATGATTCTTAAACAAATTTGAATTTGATTATTCCTCCGTTGTGCTAAAAACTAGCCAACATTTTAGCGGCGAGCACCCATTGACCTATCTTTAAAAATTATGTTTTATCCCTTTTCCTTTTCAAGATGGTAGTTATACCTGTATTTGGTTTTATTCGTATGTTTATTATACTATAGGGAAACGTGACAGAGAAAGGGGAGGTTTGGGTACGCATAAACCGGTTTAACCCTACCGCTTGCTTTTGCTATTGCAGGTACCAAGTCCGGCTGTCCCGAGTTCCAATAATTGTTGTTTACGTTTGTCCTTTGTTTTTCTTTTACAGTTCCTGGTACATTGCGGCGTGTGACTGTGTTTTTCAGCCTTTGTAGGTGTTTCATGTTATCCTTTTTATTTTATTTCAACACTAAAAGAAACGCACCAACAGGATTCTGTAATATTCAAAGCCTATTATCAATTTTTCTGTAATGATAGTGAAGTTTCAACCGGTTCTGAACTATCAGATAAATTTTCATATTCAACATATGTTATATAAAGCCCCGGACTATTTTCCCCAAAATTTTTTCGGAATACAATTATCAGTCTTTATCGTTTATCATTAGAGAAAAAGATTACACCACTTTATCTCGATTATTACCATATTTTATAGTTAAATTCTAAAATTTTTAAATGCTCAGCAATCCTATCAATTGAAATGTTAAAATTTAACTATCTCTAGTGGCTAAACTATGGAAATGAACAGGATCTTGTGGTGTAAACTACTAGTATATATATATAAATTCAAAAAGTCGTTAACAAGCAAATCAATTTTTGTGAAAACAAATTTCAATTTGAAGCATCAGCAACGATTTTTATGGAAAGAGTAATAAATCCAAAGTCATAAATTGTCTTCTGTAGAATAGACCACCTTCTTACTTTTTTATGGTCAATCGGCGCAAATTGCGTCACTCAACATTGTGACGTCGGAAAATCTATATTGTGACGTCAAAATTTTCCGGGAAAATTCACGTAGTGGAAAGTCGTCTATGGTCTAGTTGTTAAGTTTAAAGAGTTCCCAAAACAGTTATTCCCGTCCGTGTCTTACAGTCAGGAGCATCAAGGGATACTTTTTTTGCACTACGTCATTTTTGCAATTTGGGTGTAACAGTGATTCTTTGAGAATTTCAAATTTAAATTGAGAATTAAAACATGTCATTTTTGCATTATTTTGTTAACGTGTACAAATTTGATTTTGAATATTCAGATTAAATAGAAATATATGTTAGTGGTGCGTTTTTGTCCATTTACAGTATATTTAAGAATCTCTTTGGTAGCAACAAAACCACTTCGAAAAATTGGGCGTATGACTTTTAAGACTAAATATACGTTTGCATGCCCAAATGTTTTGAGATATTACAATCATAAACTCATCACGTTTATTCATCTTGGCATCTTGTAGGAATATACAACTTACACAACTCAACTGAGAATTGCCTCCCGCAGAATGGTCTAGTTGTAACGTCTATTGTCCAGATGTACCAAAACGGTTATTCCTGTCCGTGTCTTACAGTTAGGGACATCAAGGAATACATTTCTTTGCTTTACGTCATTGTTGCATTTTAGGTGAAATAGTTATTTTTTTTAAAAAAATGAAAATTGAGAATTTAAATTTTTTTTCAACACAACTAGAGAAACAATATGTAAAAAAATTCAAAATGTTCCAACAATGATTTGAAGAGATATTAGATTCTGGAATTTACATTAAGATACACAGCAATACGCGGTCGTGGTGCACTTTTCTTGATGTACAGTATATTTTCAAGTATGTAGTTAGAAAGCAATTATACCACTTCAAAACATTGAGTGTATCTCTTTTAAGACTAAATTATAAGTTTGCATGCCCAAATGGTTCGAGATATTGCAATCATAAACTCATCACGTTCATTCATCTTGGCATCTTGTTAGAATGTACCACTAAGACAACTTAACTTAGATGCTTGAAGTTAGTTTTTGAACAGTAAATTGCTCTACAATATTTAAAAAAATTCACGACAAAATATTTATCTATGTACATACATAAAAAGAGTAAAGATGCTCTAAACCACTTGATTTAGATATGATTTAATAAGGAAGGAAGTTGATTGTCGTAAAATGTTAGTGCATGCATGTATTTAGAAAAAGTGTCCAATCAGAATTTCAATTGTAAATCATCCAATTACTTTTCAGTATTAATTGTTTGTATTGTTACAGTGAAGGACACATACAATAGGCTGTTATATTTAACAATTATTTAGTAGTCTCAAACATGTACAGGAAACAAGATGAACTAAAGGATACAACGCAGGATAGATATATAATAAACAAGTCGCAGTCGTATTCGTAAAGCAAATTAAAAATGTATCTCTATCAAACTCCAATATCAGATTGGTACGTATTATAAGACTTTAAAAAATATATCGACAGATGTTTCCCTTGAAATTTGATTTATAGTATCTCCTGCTTATTAACCTGTAGAATAAAAAAAATATAAAGATCAATATAAAGATATTATTTTTTTTTAATAAAAATTAAATGTAGTTGAGGAGCATTTATATTGCACATTAATTTTTGCAAACAAATTGTTATATAAATAGCTGGAAAAAATCCTTTATTGCATTTCATTTGTAGTATTCGTTTAAAAAAAAATAAAAATCTTAAAAAAGGTACATTGAAAGATTAAGATAAATATAAATGATTTCCACTATAGAAGGGTAAAAAAAAGAACTTAAGGAAGTATGAGTGTCAGAAAATATGTAATTAAAATGAATACTTATAACTTAAGGGAGTATGAGTGTCAGAAAATTTGTAATTAAAATGAATACTCCTGCCATTTGCTTTGAAAAGCTTTACTAATAGAAAACATTAGCAAAGAAAAAAAAATAAATAAATAAAAAAAGAATAAGTTATCAGAATTTGGCCGAAACAATTACAATTTCTCTCAAGAAATTTTCTTCGATTTCCAGTAGCTGTTTGCATTACTTGATATGCATGAAAATATAATTGAAAGTTTATGAAATTTTAGACATTTCCCATTTCTTGCAACTGGAAGTGACCTATCTGCAAACATATGATTAATGAACGAAAATATGTATCCCTATTTGAATGGATAAAACCCCAGAATGTCAAATGCCTCTGAAATCTGATGCTCTTTGAAAGTTATCAAAAAGTAATCTAAATGTAATCATGGTTACATGGTAATACATGTAATCTAAAAAATGTCAGATTACAGATTACATTTGATTACATGAACAAATGTAATCGATTACAGATGATTACGATTACAAATTACAAGTACCCTATCTCTGCTCTATGGATGTCCTTGGTACTGGATTTTGGCAATGAGTAATGTTTTATTATGGCTTTCCATAATTGATTCTGATGCTGATGATGAAACACGTTACAACATATAACAACATTTACTGTTTATTATTTTGTATTTGAACAAAGCGAAATTCAATACAACCTGAATAAGAGGTGTTTAGATTCATAATTAAAAAAACGCAACCAAAACAATAATTACTATAATAATAGAAAATATTCCCTCCAACTTGATTTTAGATACTTAGAAATAAAGAATTATTTTGCAATGCTATAAAAAGTACCTTAGCTATGACACTTGCAGAGACACTGTGGTAAGTTTTAACAAAATTAAGGAGGTTCGCTCCTCATGTTTTGGATTTCTGTCAGATTTTCGGAATCCTCGGGTATTATCCATTTAAAAGCATTATAATTTTTTGCCCATTGACCCCCTTATTTTTTTCCATATTTTCATTTAATACATCCTTTTGAGCATTCTGTAAAAAATTTTATTGAATTCTATTTATTCTGTCACATTCATTCCTGGTTAAACAGTGCCAATGTTAAATCTATGAAAAATTAGAGGAGTTCGGTTTCCCGCCAAATTTCCAATCACTTAAATCTCAAAAAAGAGACCATTGACCTGTCAATTTTTTTCACTTAAATTACTTCTATTTTAATTTTCCAACAAAAAATCATGTTTATTGGAAATCCTATTTATTTTCAAATTGAGTGGCGAACCCCCTTAAAGAGACAGAATAAAGAAACAAAGGCAGAAGAATACCGAAGGAACAACGGAAGCGATGACTGATAAATTTGGAACGAGATAAACATTTATCCTGTATTTTATATTTTGAAATGAATTATGTCTTTTTGATTGCAGAATGTAGAAAGATTCATAATACTACTATAATATCTAGATTTTCATTGTCTAAAATCTAGATTTCACTGGAGTTAACTTTGGACTTCGATTTTTGTAAATTTCACTCCTTTGTTCCTTAGGTATTCCACTGCCGTTCTTTCAAGTCATGTATCCTTTTATTTTGTGTATTTTTTTCTTTATCTGGTCTGATTTGACATCCTTTTTATTATGAATCTCATCTTAAAATCCGCGGAAAAAATTAGATAATTTTTGACTAAGAACAGTCTTTTCGGATATAATCCGAATCTTAACTTTGGTGTGTGACTAGTGCTTCACAAAAGAACCCACAGAACAATGTTTTACATTTTCTCGATCACGTCGCCAAATGAACTACTTTAAAAATCTTTTAATCAAAATTTTTATAAGTGATAGATTTTTATATTGTAAACTTACTCTTTTCTAAGTTCCTATTTTGCTCAGTCGTCGAGATAGACTGAAGTCTGGTAATTTGTGTGCTAAGCAATTATAAAGCATTTTCTAATCACAAGGATGTTTATGGTAGAATTTAGACTTTAACAAGAATTATATAAAAAACAAAGTTCCCTGAAGACATTTTACATCCGATGCCATGAATTGTCATGAACCAATCAGTCACAAAACAGATCTATCAACAACATGGTTGTGCCATGCGTGGAGCAGATCATGCTCACCCTTCCGGAGCACCTGATGATACCTCAGTTTTTATAGGGAATCACACTGCTAGTTTTCATGGTTTACCCGGTTCCGATGTCTGCATATTAGGCTATAAAGCCTCTAAGATATGGTTTCTACTTCCGGTCGTGCTTTAGTTGTGTGGCGTTCTTCTTCAGTTTTGTTTCTTTGTTTTGTCGTTGTCATACTGTCTCAATTCGGGTTGGATGTGAATTGCCGTGATTTTGGATTTATGATTTTAGAATTCCTTCTTTCCTCGTTCGTGCCTCGGTATTCGTTTGCCGATGTATTTGTTCTTTAAAAACCATCTAAGCGCATGAAAAGTCCTACAATGTCAAGGACAGCATCAATTCCACGAATAAAGATATACTGATGATGACACTAAAATTCCGTACTTTTTGATCGAGTATATAAGTGTCATTTCGGTGGGTTGAATTTTAGCGGACATTCGGTATTAAAATGGGCGTCAATTGTGAACCCCTCTACTTGCTGATCTGTTTTTATTCGATTTGTTTAGAAAAACAATGAAGGGATATGGAGTAAATGTAAATGAGACGAAATCTCAGCCAATACATAATAAACCAAGCAATGGAACAACGCTTTTATTGTTTTTATTTATCTTGAAGTCACCATTAAGCCTCATATATAGAGTAATTTCAACACGACTCTAGCACCGATGTGAGCGGAATTAATTGCTAGATGTCAACCAATATTACAGTCATGCTTTTGTTTTTGCTGGGCATGGATTTTGGATTGTCAACAATCATTAGGTAAGCTGGCAAAGTGTTCTTACAATCATTGTCATCCGTTGCGCTATAAAAGCACCGGTGTTCCTAGCTGGTTGACAATCACAATATTAAAACATATATAGAAAAAAAACTGGGCACTACTCAAGTCGGTTGTAAAAAAGAAAAATTGGCAATATGAGTGAGATGTGGGGAATATAAACAGGGGGTTAATAATAATTCGATGTTCTTTCACTAAGTTACCCATATTTTAATGACTATTCAATATTCCAGTCGGGTCTCCTGTCTTTGAACTCAGTACCAAAATTACACAAATGCCCATACAAACAACACAACTCCACTGTATCTGCCAAATGTTCTACAAAACCCTTTCACAATTAATTAGATGACCTTTTCCTTTTTTCGTATGAAGCAAAGTTTTTACAAGGGCTGATACAACAGAAACAAAATCAACTAGCCCAGACTTTTAATTTCAGCTTCAGATATATAGACGATGTACTTTCTCTTAATAACCCAAGATTTAAAGAATATTTACATCGCATCTACCCCAGTGAACTTGAAATTAGAGACAACCGATACACCCGATTCTGCTTCATACGCTGACCTTTTGTTATACATTGACGAACATGGACGTCTGAAATCTAGATTATATGACAAACGTGATGATTTTGACTTTCCAATAGTGAACTTTCCCTTTCTCTGCAGCAATATACCTACACCCCCAGCATATGGAGTATATATTTCACAACTAATTCGTTACTTTAGAGCGTGCAGTACATACAGTGACTTTGTGGAAAGACCAATGGCACTGTCACAAAAACTGCTGAGTCAGGGATATGTTCGGCCGTTGTTACTTTCGTCCCTTCAAAAATTCTATGACCGTCACCACGACATCATAGATAGATATGAAATGTCAGTGTCACAAATAAAAACTGGCATTTTCATCTAGATTCACGTCTTCCCGGATTTGACATTACCGGTTTTGACTTTACCCTGGATTGACCCACTGACAGTATGACGGGTGCTGTATACAGAGCAGGACATGCTTACCCTTCCGGAGCACCTGATGTCACTCTTGTTTATTGAGAGTTCACACTGGTAGTGCTTTAGTTTTTTGTGTTGTATATGTAATGTTCGTGTGTTTTGTGGGCATGTGGTGTCTTTAGTCTTCCGTCTTCTGGTGTTCTTGCTTTTGCCTTGTCTCTGGACTTTGATTTGTATAATCTTGTGCTTTGTTCCTTCGGTATTCTACTGCCGTTGTTTTTCCTAAGCTGCTGACCTCCATTCTGACAGCTTTAAAAGAGGACCTTCAAAAATAGTGCTATACTTGCCTTTATTGAAAACTCCAAAATCTGAAATTCTAGATCATTATCACACCATAACAGAATTAAAAAGTTTTGACACCATACACCTTAATACTCCCATTCCATATGAACCCAAATTTCGGTTGAAAAATTTAATTCATAGACGCTTCTCCCGTACGAACGGTAAATGGAGATATAAGTATATTTTGCATATTGTTATAGGTAGAGAACAAGCATACTCCAAATCCGAGAAAAATATACTGACAAAACAACGGCAGTAGATGAACATGCTACAGTTTCTGATTGGCAATATATTTGTCCATTTTTGGGACTTGTCTAAATAAACAGGTTATCAGGATTTCAAACGTCGTAAAATGTTACCACTACTAGGCGATCTATTTTTCCAATCTTATGAATTCATCTAAAGGCTTCTTCAAAATAAAGGTAAAAATCCTTAATCATCGACCCATCTTCCTAATTTACGTTTTGTCTTATTCTTTCCTTCTTAAGATTGTAGTCTTGGAGTTAGTAGTCTAGAGAAAGGGGAGGATTGGGTACCCATCAGCCGGTTTAAACATACTGCTAGCTCTTTCTTGTGCCGGTGTTACATACTAGTCTTTCCCCCATACCAGGATTTCCCCCCGGAAAAATGAGTATATACTCAAATTTCCCCCCGGAAAATCTAGTATATATTGGATTTTCCCCCGGGGAAAAATGAGTATATACTGAATTTTCCCCCTATGGAAAGTCTGGTATGTGTATACACATACTAGTTTTTCCCCTATACTAGAATTTCCCCCTTATTTTGCAAGTAGCAGATAAGGTTACAACGTCGAATATCTTTCATTTAATCCTGAAACACTTCAAAGAAAGCAGGATAGCAAGGAACACGGTAAATCAAATGTACAAAACGAATAACAAAGAAGGCATAAAACAAGATAACAAGTATATTCATACTTCTGAAAATCAGCTCAACAGTGTCTGATGTGCAAATATATATAAATGTGGTGTAATGGAAAACGAAAAAAAAATTTTTGTACAAAGTATGTAAATTAGCTGCTTATAAATGATGTAAGTGAATTTGGATACTTGCTTATCTCCGCCCGACAAGAAAACACTTGCGTATTACCGATTTAAAAATTAAAAAAATATAAACTTAAAGATCTAATGTAAGAAGCCCTAAACGGGTTTTACTTCTCAATTGATAACATGCCACCATTTAGGTCACAATATTGGACGACCAGATTGAGACACACGTAGGGAAGCAGAATGACAGACGACGATGAACAGAGCCAGCCTTTGCTATACTGGGGATATTTTCACGATCATCCGTCTACTTAGACCAAGCCGACGATTGGGTTTTTTCGGTACGGAAAGGCAGATAAGAAGTTGGTGCAATGGCTCACCCAAAAAGACAAGGAAACTGTTGAAGGCATCAATCAAAAAAAATATAAGAAAAAAAAAGAAAAAAGTTGCACAAGCCAATGCCCCCGTCATCACACTGGACTAAGTTCTTGCTACGTTCTCTCGAAATCCTAGAAACTCAGATGAACGTGAGAAGAACTTGCTGAACGAAGTAAAGAAATAATAGAATCTTGTATGGTTGTAGTGCAAACTTTATTGGACGTAGTACGAACTAGTGCTTTTGTCGGGCAACGGATGACAGTGTTTGTAAGAGCACTTTGCCAGTTAATTCTATGTTTGATGATGATCCCGCATCCGTCGGTTAATCAAAATATGAATTCGGTGTTCTTGTTTGATTGAGGTCATCCAAACCCACTCGGGAAACATGTTCATCAATTGAATTCAAATTAAAGATCTGTTTGATTTGAATAACTATTGCTAAATAGGATTAATTCTGTTTTAATTTGCAGTTTATTATTGTTTTTGTTAAGTTTTATTATTCCGATGTTTCACCCCTTATATTTTTTAATTCGTGGTAGGGATCATCAGCGGTCACCACGTTTAATGGATTTGGTTAGATTTTGGACCGTACACCGGATAAGATTATCTAAGATTGTTAATTATGGTTATGATCTTTTATTTTCTTTGTTCGTTACCATTTTTATTAATGTTTTTTTCAGATTTCTGAGAAATTTTCTACAATATTTTCTTACTATGATTTGTTAAGTCTTGTTAATCTTTCTTGCAGATTTTTGTGTCGTTTGTAAGCTATAACTGGTTTTGTTTTAAATATACTGACAAGTTCAGGGTCATTTTCTATCAAATTCCAATGCTTTGTAATTGATCGTTTTAATTGTTTTATTGCTGGGTTGTATTTGCTGATA